>QRFJ01001349.1:0-115103 GCA_006176705.1 Cocos nucifera
CTAAGACCAGTCAAAGTTGGTTCTTAGAAGAACTCTAATTGGAATCCAAAAAGGAGATGGAGTCCTTGTCCAACAAGGACTCCTAGGCGCCTCCAACTTGGGCACACGCCTAGGGTGGCGTGCGCCCTTCTCCTTGCCAGGTTCTGGCAGGGGGACAGGCCCCCACCAGCTCTCCAATAGGTGCATGACATGTGGTCAAAAGTCAAAGTGTCAATGGTCAACGTTTGACCAGTCAAAGGTAGACTTTTGACCAAAGTCAAAGAACAAGAAATGGCAGGTGACCAAAAATGGCAGGTAATGTCTTACAAATAAGACAACCTTTTCTGACTTGGACAACCTCCTGTCAGACCATATGAAGGCCTCTATTTGAGCACAAACTCCTTTGGCTCAGACAGGACAACTTATTTATGATAGCAAAAGAAGAACGTTAGGTTCAATCGAGTGCTAGCACGATTTCCTTGAACCTAATTGAATCTCATTCAGATCAATTGAACTAGATCAGTTCAATTGATGATCACCAGATTCAAACCCTTGTTTGTGTGACCCAGTTAGGTTCAGTTCTGTATGGTAATGGGATATGTCATGATCTCTATCATTGACATCATCGAAACTCCTTTCGATGGATCAGAACTCTTCTGATTCGAACAGCTAGAATGATCGATCATCTAAATCATTCTAATTGCTCCCAAAATCCACCAGTGACACCTAGCAGTATATGGTGGCAACCCATCAGAGCTGAATGCGAACCTCTTGGTGCAGCTACCTGTGTGATTAAGTTCTTCTATCTTGAGCCCCGATCAGATTAGGGTTAAGGTGAAACTCGTCAAACCCTAGTCTCTGTCATATGATGTAATCATTCGATTCGAGTCCAATGTGAAAATCTAAATAGAAACTCTTTCTATTATTTCACTCTACCATGGCCATGGATTTCTGGACTTGATTCTCATGAATCATCATAGGGCTACTCCTCTACCACCGAGGTAGATAGATTCCATCTTGATGCAATCCAGTTCCTACAATGAACATGTCATAGCCAACATACACCTCAGGGTTCCATATGGCTAGGAGACCGAGTAATGGTGTAGTCAAACTATAACACCCTCAAGGTGAACTGTCGATGCATCTCAGGTCAAAGAACCAGACACACTACTGCAGCATCGAGTCAGTCATTGACGAGAAGGTAGACTCCCTAATGACTACTCGAGGTGGTCACGCTCAGTGCCCTCGTTCTCTAACGAGTACCTGTACTCTCGCTCCGGTGTCTCCACACCGTAGACTCAAGACTCATCTACTAAAGAGAAGCGATTGTACACCAACCTTTCGGATCAATCACCATCCTCGTGATGATCCTATGGTCAGGAGCAATTTATGAGTTAATAATGATTATTCATGTCTTAAATTTTCAACTCTTGAAAATATGAATTATCATTACCATTAACTCAAAGGATGTATCACAGACACTAAATACACATATGTGATAGAAAATAACCCATTTATTGATTTTAGTCAAAATTATAATTTTGCCCCTAGAAGTGTATTACAAGTGTCAGCCAATTCTGGCTTCTAGGGCACATATATCTAACAATCTCCCACTTGTCCTAAAGCCAATTGGCTACAAGTCTAAGTCCCATCTTCTCAAGGTGGGCTTCGATCTTCTGCTGGCCCAACGGCTTTGTAAGTGGGTCTGCCACATTATCTGCGGAGTTGACTCTCTTGACCTCGACATAACCCTTCTCGAGGTAATCGCGGATGAGGTGGTATCGCCGCTCAATATGCTTGGATTTCTGGTGAGACCTCGGCTCCTTAGCAAGGGCTATGGCGCCATTGTTGTCGCAGTATAGAGGAATGGCATCTGATGGCATTACTCCAATTTCTGCAGCAAACTTCTTGTACCAGAATGCTTCCTTCGCAGCTTCTGATGCAGCGATATATTCTGCTTCCATGGTGGAATCTGCTATCACCGTTTGCTTGGAACTCTTCCAGCTGATAGCTCCACCATTGCACACAAACAGACTCCCAGATGTCGACTTTCGATCATCTATATCGGACATGAAGTCCGAGTCTGTGTATCCCTGGACCAGGAGTTCTCCGTTACCAAAGACCAGCATCATATCCTTAGTTCTTCTCAAGTACTTAAGGATACATTTCACAGAAGTCCAGTGTTCTTCACCTGGATTTGACTGATATCTGCTTGTGACACTCACAGCATGGGCTATATCAGGTCGTGTACATAGCATGGCATACATGAGGCTCCCTATTGCAGAAGCATAAGGGATCTTGCTCATGCGTTCTATTTCCTCAGGTGTGCTGGGGCACATCTTCTTGGAAAGATGAATACCATGTCTGAAGGGTATTAATCCCCTCTTAGAGTTTTCCATACTAAACCTCTTTAGTACTTTCCTCTATGTACATCTTCTGTGAAAGTCCTAGCATCCTATTCGGTCTATCCCTATAGACCTTAATTCCTAGAATAAAGGATGCTTCACCTAGGTCTTTCATGGAGAATTCCTTGGACAACCACATCTTGACTGATGTCAACATGGGAATATCATTCCCAATAAGGAGGATGTCATCCACGTACAATACGAGGAAGACAACAGCGCTCCCACTGACCCTTTTGAAAACACATGGTTCCTCTTCATTTTTGATGAAACCAAACTTTTTGATCACATCATTGAAAACGAGTGTTCCAGCTCCGAGATGCTTGCTTAAGTCCATATATGGACCTTTGCAGCTTGCAAACCTTGTGATCAGTATCACTGGATGTGAAACCTAGCGGCTGTTCCATATAGATATCTTCCTCAAGATATCCATTTAGGAATGCCGTTTTCACGTCCATTTGCCATATTTCATAATCGAAATAGGCTGCAACAGCAAGCAATGTGCGGATGGATTTTAGCATAGCTACTGGGGAAAAGGTATCCTGATAGTCTATGCCTTCGCGTTGACTATAACCTTTTGCCACCAATCTAGCCTTGAATGTCTCCACATTCCCATCTGCACCAATCTTTCTCTTGAAGATCCATTTACATCCAATAGGTACTATACCTTCTGGTGGATCTACCAAGGTCCAGACTTGGTTTGAGTGCATCGAGTCAATTTCTGACTGCATTGCCTCTAGCCATTTCTCGGAGTCGATATCTGATATCGCCTCGTTGTAGGTTTTGGGATCATCACCATGAGCACCATTACCTACGAGGAACATTTCCTCTACATCCTCTGAAATAATACCTAAGTATCTTTCAGGGGGACGGGAAACTCTTTCCGATCTACGAGGTGGAGGAGGTAGTGTTCTTATTGGCTCAACCTGATTTGGTTCCACTTGGTCCTTAGCTCGTTCTGCTTGTGAGACTTTCTCATCAAGCTTGATCTGTTTTCCAATGCCGCTATCTTGAATAAACTATTTTTCAAGAAAGATGGCATGTCGACTCACAATCACATTGTGGTCTTCTGGAATGTAGAAATAGTATCCTAATGACTCTTTAGGATATCCTATGAATCGAGCTCTGAAGGACCTAAACTCTAACTTGTCCGCTTGTTGTCTTTTGACATGAGCCGGACAACCCCAAATTCTGAGATGACTCAGACTTGGTTTCTTACCGTGCCATATCTCATACGGTGTGGTAGGAACGGTTTTAGAGGGAACCCTATTCAGTAGATAGATTGAAGTTAACAATGAGTGTCCCCAAAGAAAATCAGGGAGGTCTGTGAAGCTCATCATGGATCGAACCATATCTAATAGAGTCCGATTTCTCCGTTCTGAAACCCCGTTGAGTTGAGGTGTTCCTGGTGGAGTCCATTGAGAGACTATGCCATTATCCTTGAGATAGTCTAGGAATTCCCTGCTAAGGTATTCACCTCCTCGATCTGATCGAAGAACCTTAATGGGTTTTCCTATTTGTTTTTCTACTTCATGTCTGAATTCTTTGAACTTTTCAAAGGCTTCAGACTTGTGTCTCATAAGATACACATACCCATACCTAGACAGATCATCGGTAAAGGTAATGAAGTAGACAAAATTGCCTCTAGCCGGCACATCAAATGGGCCGCACACATCAGTATGTACTAGGGCAAGGAGATCTGTGGCCCTCTCCCCATGTCCAACAAAAGGGAGTTTAGTCATTTTGCCTTGAAGACAAGATTCACAAGTTGGATATGACTCGGAAGTCAATGGACTCAATAGCCCATTTTTCTCCAATTTGTTGATCCTATCTTCTGCTATATGACCTAATCTCAGGTGCCATAGATATCTGTCGTTTGGACTATCCCTAGGTCGTTTGGCATTCACGTTTTGCTCGATAGTTAGAACAGGTACATCAATATGTAGCTGATAAAGACCATTAATAAGGAAACCATTTGCAATTTTATTTCTTTCATAAAGAATGTTACAATGGTCCTTAAAGAAGGTGATCACATAACCTTCTTGTGCTAAGCATGAAACAGAAATCAAATTCCTGCTGGCTGCAGGCACAAAATAACAGTCTTTCAAAACTAAGTCTAAACCAGTAGGAGGGTATGTTCACGGCTACTGCAGCAACTCTTGCTCCATTACCAATGGCCGTCGCTGTGAGCACTAGCAATGGAAAAGTAACACTTTCCTTTGTTCCATAAGTAGGGCGGCCTTTTTGCAATGGAAACACTTTCCTTTGATTTCTTCTTCGGTTCTGCCTTCTTCTTCTTTGATCCTTCCATCTTTTGCTTTTTCACAGACTTCTTTTTTTTTCCATAAGACTTTCTTTTGGAAGAAGTCCGTTCCATAGCAAGAACTGAGCCTTTAGAACCTTTCATAGAAAGCTCAGCGGTAACCAGCATATTCATTAACTCGGCCAAGGAATTTTGAAGTTTATGCATGTGGTAATTCATGATGAATTGCCCATATGCATCAGTCAAGGATTGCAGAATAATATCATTCTGCAAGTCCAAGTCCAACTTCACACTGAGCTTCTCAAGCTCTTCCATGTCCTTGATCATTGTCAGACAGTGATCTTGGACTGACTGCCCATCACGCATCTTAGCCTTAAAAAGTCATTTCGTGACTTGATATTTGGCTGCGCGACTCTGTTCACCAAACATCTCCTGCAGGTGAGCCAACATTTGGCGAGCAGTCCCGATATCTTCATGTTGGCGCTGGAGCTCATCAGACATCGAGCCCAACATGTAATATCTGGCCTTATTATCTTCGTCAATCCATTTTTCCAGAGACGCTCTCTGTTCAATAGATGGACGGGCTGGTAAGGTGGGAGGGTCCTGGTCCAAAACATGGGTTAACTTCTCGGAACCCAAAATAATTTTGTAGTTCCTGAGCCAATCTTTATAATTGGGTCCAGTCAGTCTATGTGTGTCCAGGATACGTGCCAATGGGTTGGACGCAGACATTTTCCTGTAGAGAGTCAAAGATTCTAGTTAGATACTGTAATTTTGACTTGACCAATTTGTTTAGGGATTTTATTTTTAAACAAATTAGCTCCCACTATTTTCTCGGATCCCTACACTCCCTCTGTAGAGATGCGAAAATCTCCGCGATTAATGATTTCTAGTGGGTGGTGCGGTCTCACCAACTGACTCATCACCTCACCTAACAGTTATTGGTGATGGGTTAGCCAATGAGTGAACAACTCTTGTTCAATGATTCTCTAATCATGGTGCACCCAAACTTGGTCTCTAATTCATGAATCTCACCGTATCCGAAATATTGATCCACTCCTTAGTTAAGTCAGACCCACCATTTGCATAGACTGGGTTCCTAATTGAGTCTCTCACCGTATCCGGAATATTGAGCCCAACTCATCCTCCAGCCCATAGCATCCAATGCCTAATAGACATGGTTGCGTCTTCCCGGTGCAACTGAGCCACTGTATCCAGCCGAGAACAATCAACCCCGGGAAGGGCCCGCACATCTACAATGGTGGAAGACCTCAGGACTTAATCTTTTCTTAGGGAGAATTGATTCAGGTCTCATTAAACTAGACTTGGCTTAGTCATAACAATTATGACTAACCTAGTGGCATGGGTTAGCTCGGATTATTGACCACCTCAGATCAGAACTGTGTCAACAGATATGGCCAGGTAAGTGAGATCCGGTGGAAGGAATATGCCATTAACTCGTACAAGAATGCATTCAGGTCGAGTAGCTTCCAATTAAAAACCAGTCGGTCGTCTATGCCAAACTTACCTTAGACACCAAATTGTTGAGTCAGAACCAATTGGGTTAGCCTACAATCCAGACTCTAACCTCTGAGCCTAATTAGGTCTTGCTTGATCGTGACTCGATCTTGACCCAGACTTAATCCTATTAGGCTGGTCAATTTAAGCATTGTTGATCCCATCTAACCAACTCTTGATTCGGTTTGATCAACCGCTTAGACCTAATTGAGCTACCCAAGCCCGAACCCAGTATTATGAATATGTCTTAGATCTGAAATTCTCAATTTTAGACCTAATTAATATTCCATAAACTTAATTCTTAATTAAGTAGGGTTCATAAACAAAATATGCACAATAAATCCTAGGGTTTCAGGATCTAGGGTTTTGCAGAAAGTAAGTTTTGGGTTTCTGATTAAGGACGAACACGCAGCACCCCTACACATCATAAGAACACCCCATCGAATGGGAAGAGAGGGCCTTTAAACCCTTCTTCGTTCTTATGATCGGACGGCCAAGAGGAACGCCTTAATCAGGAACATTCAATACTACAAAACAGTTATCAGATCTATATCATATATCTCATATATAAAGTTTAGATCTAATCATGGCATATTTTGCATACATCTCATGTATCATAATCATGCATATTTTTAGATCTAAATTATCTCATAATAATCTAAAAAATTAGATTTAAATTGATCTAATCAAAATAAATTCTAATCTAGACAATTATGTAGAACTATTCTACAACTAGTCTAGACATGCATCAATCATATCTCATATGATATTCAAAAATTAAATAATTTTTATTTGCTATTTTTCAGATGTTATTATAACACTTATAATATCAAAAAATAGTAAATAAAAAGATCTAAAATATGATTTAATCATATTAAATCAAAAATATGCAAGAACTATTCTATAGAACTATTCTATTCTAGAACTAGTCATGCATATCTTCTAATCTTAGATCCAAATCATTTAATTTTAATTTTTTCTGAATTTCAGATCTGATCACATCTCATGTGACATCTAAAATCAATTATTTTCTAATTAAAATAAATTTAAAATCAGATCTAAACAATTTAGAACCATGGCTCTGATACCAGTTGAAGGGAAATCCTGATTTCCCGGTCCAGGTTCGTTCAGATCTGATCAGATCAAGAGATATATTTCAAAAATTTTTCTCTTGATCTCAATCAGATCTTGATATGTTTTAGATCTGATTCTTATTATTTTAATAAAATAAAATTAAAAGATAAATTAAATCAAATTTAATTTACCTGATCTGGGTAATCCTATTACCCTGTTGATGATCCTGTTTGCAGCGGAAGGTTCTGGATCTTAGCCACGCAAGCGCCTGGCCTCTACCGGTATCCACTCAGGTTGGATCTGGAGATCCTCTTCTTCTCTATCACACCTCCAAAAATTAGATCTGGATCTGATCTGGAGGATCTTCAAAACTCTTTTGAAGATGAGCAGTCGTCCTTTGCAGCAGCGCAGCCTTCTTGCTTTTGATCGCCTTTCTTTGATCTGAATCGCACCAACCAAGGTCCAAACCTCCTTTTGGATGTGGAGAGCAAGGGGAGAAGAGACTATGGCATGGAGAAGGAGGGGAGAGGCAGCCTTGGGGCGTGGGGTTTCTCAATTGAATTGCTTGCTTGAATCTGAGTTGGGCGCAGGGTCTTATTTATAGACTAAGCGTGATCCAACTCCTCTTCCTCCCAACCAATCACAACCCTTTGTGAAATCAGATCTAAATCTGATTGGTGGGAATAGAGACCCCTGGATTCCTCCTTAGAGGGTGCCTAAGACCAGTCAAAGTTGGTTCTTAGAAGAACTCTAATTGGAATCCAAAAAGGAGATGGAGTCCTTGTCCAACAAGGACTCCTAGGCGCCTCCAACTTGGGCACACGCCTAGGGTGGCATGCGCCCTTCTCCTTGCCAGGTTCTGGCAGGGGGACAAGCCCCCACCAGCTCTCCAATAGGTGCATGACATGTGGTCAAAAGTCAAAGTGTCAATGGTCAACGTTTGACCAGTCAAAGGTAGACTTTTGACCAAAGTCAAAGAACAAGAAATGGCAGGTGACCAAAAATGGCAGGTAGTGTCTTACAAATAAGACAACCTTTTCTAACTTGGACAACCTCCAGTCAGACCATATGAAGGCCTCTGTTTGAGCATAAACTCCTTTGGCTCAGACAGGATAACTTATTTATGATAGCAAAAGAAGAACGTTAGGTTCAATCGAGTGCTAGCACGATTTCCTTGAACCTAATTGAATCTCATTCAGATCAATTGAACTAGATCAGTTCAATTGATGATCACCAGATTCAAACCCTTGTTTGTGTGACCCAGTTAGGTTCAGTTCTGTATGGTAATGGGATATGTCATGATCTCTATCATCGACATCATCGAAACTCCTTTCGATGGATCAGAACTCTTCTGATTCGAACAGCTAGAATGATCGATCATCTAAATCATTCTAATTGCTCCCAAAATCCACCAGTGACACCTAGCAGTATATGGTGGCAACCCATCAGAGCTGAATGTGAACCTCTTGGTGCAGCTACTTGTGTGATTCAGTTCTTCTATCTTGAGCCCCGATCAGATTAGGGTTAAGGTGAACTCGTCAAACCCTAGTCTCTGTCATATGATGTAATCATTCGATTCGAGTCCAATGTGAAAATCTAAATAGAAACTCTTTCTATTATTTCACTCTGCCATGGCCATGGATTTCTGGACTTGATTCTCATGATCATCATAGGGCTACTCCTCTACCACCGAGGTAGATAGATTCCATCTTGATGCAATCCAGTTCCTACAATGAACATGTCATAGCCAACATACACCTCAGGGTTCCATATGGCTAGGAGACCGAGTAATGGTGTAGTCAAACTATAACACCCTCAAGGTGAACTGCCGATGCATCTCAGGTCAAAGAACCAGACACACTACTGCAGCATCGAGTCAGTCATTGACGAGAAGGTAGACTCCCTAATGACTACTCGAGGTGGTCACGCTCAGTGCCCTCATTCTCTAACGAGTACCTGTACTCTCGCTCCGGTGTCTCCACACCGTAGACTCAAGACTCATCTACTAAAGAGAAGCAATTGTACACCAACCTTCCGGATCAATCGCCATCCTCATGATGATCCTATGGTCAGGAGCAATTTATGAGTTAATAATGATTATTAATGTCTTAAATTTTCAACTCTTGAAAATATGAATTATCATTACCATTAACTCAAAGGATGTATCACAGACACTAAATACACATATATGATAGAAAATAACCCATTTATTGATTTTAGTCAAAATTATAATTTTGACCCTAGAAGTGTATTACAAGTGTCAGCCAATTCTGGCTTCTAGGGCACATATATCTAACACTTCATGGCCTGGAGAGTCCAGCATGTCGAGATAATAAAGAAGATCAATAGAAAGGTATATCGTCTTTTTGTATATCATCTTTTATATTTTGAAATAGTCTATCAAGATGTTTTCAAAGTTATATTCAATTCTTTTAACATAGCCTTAAAAATTTTTTTAAGACAAGATGGAAAAAGGATGAAAAAACAAACTACTAATCAATGGCAAATCATTTCTTCTGACCTTAAAAAGATAAATATAAATTCACTTCTCTATCCTTATAATCTTTACAGGAAAAAGATTTATAAGAAAGCCATTCTAATTAAAAGGACTATTTCTAAGAAAGGATAGCTTCCTCTAGAGACAAGTGAAGAAAACCCAATTCCCTCATTCTACAATCCAGGACTTCCTTAAGAGACTTTTGACTTAATTAATCAGGGATGGAAAACTCTTCTTCTGGATCAAAAAAGGAATTTTAGAAAGGCATTGACTACTCTCGTAGATCATCTATCTGAAAGAAAATTATCTTTAACAAAAATAAAAGAACAAATATTATTGGTTGGAGGACAATCAAATCAAGTTACTCCAAAACTAGTCACTCTCTACCAGATCTACAATCTTGTAGAGACGCCAACTATGGTCAAGCTAAAAAGGCTTGACTATTGGAAAAAGACCCAGGAAGTGCTAAAGTTTGAGTTACTTGAAGACATCCTTCAAAGAGCAACCCAGCCAAATAAAGTCAAAAGGCTACTAGAAGATCTACAAATTTTCTTAATGAATGGTTGGAGCTATCCAAAATTATATTTCCCATTGTTCAACATCTTTGCCATGAAAGAAGAGGTCAAAGCTTTATACAAAGAATTAATACAAATAATATCAGTAGAACCCTTTGCTAGTTTACAAATGTTTCCAGCAGTAGCCAGTAGAGTTCTAAATACAATTGCAAGAAAGTATCAAAGTATACTAAGAATAAAAATTTTTAGCAGGCTGAAAATCAAGAAAATAGGAGAGATCATTCATCCCTTTCAAATTTATGAAGTCAGCATATTAGAGGAAGAAGACTATGATGGGATAAATGAAAGAAATGGTGAAGAACTTCCAAAGCTCTTTGATTTCAAAGAATACCAAGAAAATTGCTATGTTGAAGTCTACCAAGAAGCCCAAAAGAGAAAAACTCAGAAATGTTGGAATGACAGAAGAATTTGGATAACTACTATGATTCCCATAGAAATTAAAAGACAAACAGATTAGGGGAGAACATGGGAACCATTGTTAAAGATAGAAAACTGTCCTCAAGAGGTTCAAGGTAGATTACTTGATCAAAAAATATTCTCAAAAGAAGTTATCAGTCAAGCTCTCCAACTTTTGAAGAAGCTTCTTCTAGCCTACTAAATATAGAACTAAATTCTCCTAAGCATTCAAACTCAAGAGGAAATGAAGATCAGTTTATCGATATATTCACTCTCAACAATCAAGAAGCAACCTTTTCATCCTTTGAAGACTTGACATCTTTTGAACTCAACCCACTAGGTTGAGATGTAAAGGAAAAAAAAAAGAAAAATATTTTCTTACTAACCCTCTACCAAAACTTTGATAGAATGTTTTCTTGCAGGTACTAATTTCAAAATCCATTTGCCTTCCACTACATCCATAATTGCCTAGCCAAATAAATGATCAGTGGCCCGCAAAAGCTGTCAACCAACCTACAAAAGAATTTAAAAAATGACAAGTAATAGCCTATAGTATTCCTGAAGTGATGTATAATGATCTACAGGAAGATTCGCTACAGTACTTCCATAGTGATGCTACAGGAAGATTCTTAATAGTACAGCTACAGGAAAAGACAACTATAGGAAGATCCGAACTTTATTTAGTCTCAAATCTGAGGACTCCAAACCAAGTGAAGTCTACACTACCCCTTCCTCATCTATAAATAGAGGGGAAGGGCTTCAATTAGAGGAGCAGGTGAAGCAGGTGGAGTGAGTGGTCGACAGCCTAAGTGATCCGAGTATGGAAAATCTCAACCTGAAGAGTTAAGAGTCTCTTCTCTTCTCTCTTTTCCTACTTTCCAAAGCTATGGTAGAGCTTCTCTTTCTTCTTCCTTCTCTTCTTTCTCTTCTTCGTTCTCTTCCTTTCTTTCCTCCTTTCCTTCTCTTCTCTTCTTCCTTATCTTCTCTTCATCACATCATTCTCTTCCAGAGAACCTTCTCCACTTCACTTCATTAGCCCTTTCCTTCACTTCTCCATTCCATCTTCATTTCTCTTTCCTTCTACTATTCATCTACTTCTTCTAAGAGAAAACTCTTACCAAAGCTCTCTTGTAAATTTGTAAGTGTGTTTAGACTATAATTAGCATGTATTAGCTTGTATTAAATGTGCTTGGCATTTCTGGTATATAAATACGTTTGTTTAAGCTTGTATGGTGTACTTTTGAGCTTTCTTCAGCACTAATGTAAGTACTTTTACGTAAATAAAGTATACTTTTCTTCATAAGTAGTTCTTAATTACTATTCAAATTACAGTTCAAAGTTACTATTCATAGTTACCATTCATTATTACTATTCATAGTTACTGTTCATAGTTACTATTCAGTACTGTAGCTCGATACTATTGCAGAAATCAATGCTTAGGATTGGAGCAGATACAATAGTACTACTATAGAAACCACTATCCAGTACTATAAATGAGGGTACCATAGTATGAGAAAAACCATCCAAGTACTAAATGGGGTTGCTCTGTAAAACAACAGTCAACATTGAAGGGTAAACCAACCCTGAGGCTAGTAGAGACTGCATTGTAAACAACTGTGCAGTCAGGATAAATAACCCAAATACCTTCTTGTACCCTTAGTATCTCGATTGCATTGTAAACAACTATGCAATCACCAGTATTGAGCAATAACTATTTACTAGTTAACTACTATCCAGTATGCTTTGACAGCAACTATTTATATTAACTATTGAATAGTATGTTAGTAGTTAGTTTATTTAATTATTTATGCTAATTGTTAAGTTTATAACTATTTATATTAACTGTTGGTTTATAGTTAGTTATTGCTATATGTTTATTTAATTTGTGCTTCTATTTTATTTTAAATTTATTTCCAAAAAAAGCAAAAAATATTAGTTAGCTGATAGTCTATTAGTATGTTTAATTTTAAAAAATATAAAAAAAAATTTCTATTTAATTAGCTGATCTATCTGCATAGTATTTATCTATCTAAGTTATTAGTGTTTGTCTTTAGTGTATGTCCATCTTACCTGTCTGATGGTCATATTCAGTAGTTTTAGTTATTATCTATTTGCTTCATCACAGGCTGTTGTCTTCTTCTCTTATTAAAAGTATCCAATTTGTACTTTCATTTTTGGGTTTTGGATTGTATTGTATACATGCACAGGTAGTATCGTATACTTTGAAGCTCGTCCTTTAGTATGGCATAATTGGTATTTGAAGGGAAATCCTGATTTCCCGGTCCAGGTTCGTCCAGATCTGATTAGATCAAGAGATATATTTCAAAAATTTTCTCTTGATCTTAATCAGATCTTGATAAGTTTTAGATCTGATTCTTATTATTTTAATAAATAAAATAAAATAAGATAAATTAAATCAATTTTAATTTACCTGATTTGGGTAATCCTATTACCCTGTAGATGATCCTGATTGTAGCGGAAGGTTCTGGATCTTAGCCACGCAAGCGCCTGGCCTCTACCGGTATCCACTCAGGTTGGATCTGGAGAACCTCTTCTTCTCTATCACACCTCCAAAAATCAGATCTGGATCTGATCAGGAGGATCTTCAAAACTCTTTTGAAGATCTGCAGTCATCCTTTTGCAGCAGCGCAGCCTTCTTGCTTTTGATCGCCTTTCCTTGATCTGAATCTCACCAACCTAAGTCCAAAACACCTTTTGGACGTGGAGAGCAAGGGGAGAAGAAGCTATGGCATGGAGAAGGAGGGGAGAGGCAGCCTTGGGGCGTGGGGTTTCTCAATTGCATTCACTTAGGATTAGGGTTGGGCGCAGGGTCTTATTTATAGACCTCTTGTGATCCAACTCCTCTTCCTCTCAACCAATCACAACCCTTTGTGAAATCAGATCTAAATCTGATTGGTTGAAATAGAGACCCCTGGATTCCTCCTTAGAGGGTGCCTAAGACCAGTCAAACTGGATTCTTAGTAGAACTCTGATTGGAATCCAAAAGGGAGGTGGAGTCCTTGTCCAACAAGGACTCCTAGGCGCCTCCTACTTGGGCTCACGCCACCCTTGGCGTGCGCCCTTCTCCTTGCCAGGTTCTAGCAGGGGGACAGGCCCCCACCAGCTCTCCAATAGGTGCATGACATGTGGTCAAAAGTCAAAGTGTCAATGGTCAACGTTTGACCAGTCAAAGGTAGACTTTTGACCAAAGTCAAAGAACAAAAAATGGCAGATGACCAAAAATGGCAGGTAGTGTCTTACAAATAACACAACCTTTTCTAACTTGGACAACCTCCTGTCAGACCATATGAAGGCCTCTGTTTGAGCATAAACACCTTTGGCTCAGACAGGATAACTTATTTATGATAGCAAAAGAAGAACGTTAGGTTCAATCGAGTGCTAGCACGATTTCCTTGAACCTAATTGAATCTCATTCAGATCAATTAAACTAGATCAGTTTAATTGATGATCACTAGATTCAAACCCTTGTTTGTGTGACCCAGTTAGGTTCAGTTCTGTATGGTAATGGGATATGTCATGATCTTTATCATAGACATCATCAAAACTCCTTTCGATGGATCAGAACTCTTCTGATTCGAACAGCTAGAATGATCGATCATCTAAATCATTCTAATTGCTCCCAAAATCCACCAGTGACACCTAGCAGTATATGGTGGCAACCCATCAGAGCTGAATGTGAACCTCTTGGTGCAGCTACCTGTGTGATTCAGTTCTTCTATCTTGAGCCCCGATCAGATTATGGTTAAGGTGAACTCGTCAAACCCTAGTCTCTGTCATATGATGTAATCATTCGATTCGAGTCCAATGTGAAAATCTAAATAGAAACTCTTTCTATTATTTCACTCTACCATGGCCATGGATTTCTGGACTTGATTCTTATGATCATCATAGGGCTGCTCCTCTACCACCGAGGTAGATAGATCCCATCTTGATGCAATCCAGTTCCTACAATGAACATGCTATAGCCAACATACACCTCAGGGTTCCATATGGCTCGGAGACCGAGTAATGGTGTAGTCAAACTATAACACCCTCAAGGTGAACTGCCGATGCATCTCAGGTCAAAGAACCAGACACACTACTGCAGCATCGAGTCAGTCATTGACGAGAAGGTAGACTTCCTAATGACTACTCGAGGTGGTCACGCTCAGTGCCCTCGTTCTCTAACGAGTACCTGTACTCTCGCTCTGGTGTCTCTACACCGTAGACTCAAGACTCATCTACTAAAGAGAAGCGATCGTACACCAACCTTCCGGATCAATCACCATCCTCGTGATGATCCTATGGTCGGGAGCTGTTTATGAGTTAATAATGATTATTCATGTCTTAAATTTTCAACTCTTGAAAATATGAATTATCATTACCATTAACTCAAAGGATGTATCACAGACACTAAATACACATGTGTGATAGAAAATAATCCATTTCATTAAATTATAGTCAAAATTATAATTTTGCCCCTAGAAGTGTATTACAAGTGTCAGCCAATTCTGGCTTCTAGGGCATATATATCTAACAGTATTTGGCCTCGGTTGTTGGTAAGAGACATTCTGCTCATCTTATACCATCCAAATCTGGTGTTTCCAATTCGGTTGCCTGGCGTAAGTTGATACAATGGATCTCCATATCGCTCCAGATTTGAGGTTGCCTCTCTAGGGGCCTGGAACATCTGGTATCAGAGCCTTGTTCTTTTTTGTGCCGAAGGGAAAGGATTGGTGTCTGATTATATGGAGGTTTTTGTAGTGGACTTATTTTCATAGCTTCATTTCTCATCTATTCATTTAGATTATATGGATATTTTTGTAGTGGACTTGTTCCCACAGCTTCATTCTCATATGTTCAGTTACTTTGCTGTAAGAACCCATTTGATTAAGCTGATGGATAGGCATATGTTTAGGGTCAGCAAGTCATAGATTTGTGGGGATGAGGTATGGCTGGTATCTTGTATGGCTGAGGTACGGTTGGTATTGACCAATCTTTTTTTTGCCTGCACAACTTGGCTTGAGGATGGTGATTAACCTATCTTTCTAAGGACAATGAGTATAGAAAAATCTAATTCTATAAATATAGAGAAGCTAGAAAATACAATACTACAAAAATGGCCTATGGCAGCCCTTACTATGGCAGTAATTTTCGAAACTACTGTTATAGCACCTATGGCAGCGATTTTTGTTAACCGTTGCTATAGGTCAGACCTATAGCAGCAGTTTTTGTTACCGCTACTATAGGTCTGATATATAGCAGTGGTTAACGAAAACCACTGCCATAGGTCAGATGTATAATAGTGGTTATAAAAAACTACCATCGTAGGTCGACCTATAGTAGCAGTTCATTATAACTGTTGCCATAAGTCGGACCTATAGCAGCGGTTTTATGGAAGCGATTAATTGTAATCACTGCCATATATTTTTTTTTTCTTTAAATATTATATAATTTTAAAATTTAATATCCATCTTTATCATTCATTATCTGAATAATTATTATTAGAGTATCGTTGCAAAAGATCGCCTCGATCCGAAGGCCCTAGCTTCGTCGATCAAAAAAATTTGATTTCGACGATCACGAACGATGATGCGATGATCTGATAGATGGAGACCTCCGATGGATCCAAAAATCTGCAATGATGATCTTGGTGATATTTGTAGCATTCTATCAAAGTTTTACTTCAATCGGATATCGTTATCTTGATCAATTTAGTATAGGTTAGTTTCGACCGTTAAATGATAAATGATTGATCAAAGGACCAAACGATGTCCGATTATAAGATAATTTATTTTATAAATGATCTTGGCTACTACTTTAATTATTTTTTATGATGATGATTATAAAATTCAATTCGTGAGATGAAGATCGATCTAAAACTATACATCTCCTGATAATCATTCTGAAACTTCACTGGTTGTTATGCTCGTGCTTTTGCAATATCTGCTAAACATGAATAATTTATATGAAAATAATTTAAATTTTACTATTATCGCTATATAAAATATTTAAAATTATAATAAAAATTATTTAACTAAAAAATTATCTCATAATCAAATACCGTTTAATCCTTTGATCGCTTGTTTCTAATTTAACGGCCAAAATCATTCCATACTAAATTGACCATGATAACGATATTTGATTGAAGTGAAACTTTGATAGTATGCTATAAATATTATCAAGATCATTATTGTAGGTTTTCAAATTCATCGAAGGTCTCCATCTATCAAAATATTGCATCATCATTCGTGATCGTTGAAATCAAATTTTTCTGATCGATGAAGCTAGGGCCATCGGATTGAGGCGATCTTTTGCGACGATACTCTAATGATAATTATTTAGATAATGAAAGATGAAGATGGACATTAAATTTTAAAATTATATAATATTTAGAAAAAAATAAAAAAAAATTATTTCCTACCTATGGCAGTGGTTGTCAAAAATCGATGCTATAGATCAGGATCTATGGTAGCGATTTTAGGTAACCACTGCTTTAGATCTATGGCAGCGGTTCAATAACCACTACTGTAGGTTAGGTTAAAAATATCTAAATCTTTTTTCTCTTTTATGCATGCTCAATTTTTCTCGCTCTCTCTCTCCCCCTCCTCTTCATCGCCGGTGAGGCTTCTCCCCCTCGGCCAGCATTGCCCCTCCTTCCCCCGATCGACGTCGACCCTCCTCCCCCCCGATCGGTGTCACCCCTCCTTTCCCCTCGACTAGTTCCACCCCTACTTCCCCCTTCCTCTCCGGCCCCCCATCCCAGGCCGCCCCTCCTCGCCACCCGCCACCCCCACCCATCCCCCCACCCCTCCATCCGACCCTCCCTCGGCCCCCAGCAAAACCCCCTCGGCGAACCCCCTCCACCCTCACTCAGCCGCCCATGAAACCCCACCCTCTACCCCTCCATCCGACCCTCTCTCGGTCCATAGCGAACCCACCCCCTCTAGTAAACCCCCATCCGACCCTCCTTCAGCCCCCGCAAAACCCCACCCTACCACCACCACCATTCTGACCCTTCCTCGGTCGAGTGCGAAGCCTCCTTTAGCTCCTCATCACTGTGCCCCCCTCCCTTAGCCCCCCATCCTCGGCCGCCCTTGCTCTCTCTCTTTCTTCTCTATTTCTTTCTTATTTATCTCACTATCTTGCTTTTATTTTGTAGGTTACCTTTAGTGCCGTCATCCTCCTCTAGCATCGTCGTCGGCGATCCTCAGAGCTTTCGGTGTGACCCACTCTCTATAGCCATAAGTATATTTTTTTTCTTAATTTTATAGTATTATTTATTACTTATATATATTTATAATAATTTATAAAATATTTATAATAAATATTATAAATATTATAATTATCTACATATCGTAGTTTTTAGGCCGTACCATGGTGGAAGCCTTAGGTCGTGCCATGTCGGCGGTTGTGGACTAGATCTATCAACGAGTTAGGTTCGGATCAAAATCTGAATATTTAGATTCAGACTCAATTTTAATTACTGATATTGGATCCAAATCCGAATATTCGATGGGTCTGTACTTGAGAGAGGAAGGAAGGGATCCGACCTCGCTGCCATCATTGGGAGGGAGGGGGTTCGGCCTCGCCGCCATCATCGGGAGGGAGGGGGTCCGACCTCTCCAACGAGGGAGATCGAGAGAGGGAGAGTGGAGATCAAGAGAGCGAGAGAGGAAGAAAGGGGGTCCGACCTTGCTGACATCACTGGGAGGGATGGGGTCCGACCTTGCCGATGTGGAAGATCGAGAGAGTGAGAGAGGAAGGGATGGGGTCCAGCCTCGTCGATGAGGGAGATCGAGAGAGGGAGAGAGGAAGATTGAGAGATGAAAAAGCTGGAAGGAAGGGGTTTGGCCTCACCGCTATCGTCGGTGAGACAGATCGAGAGAGGGAGAGAGGGAGTGATCGAGGGGATGGCACACAGCCGAGCTGGCTCGGATATGTAGCCAAGCCAACTCGGGCCGTGATTGAGCCGACTAGGGGAGGACCCTAACCGGATGTCTCAGACATGGAGCTGGCTATCTCAGGCATGGAGTCGGCTCAACTTTTGAGCAAATAAAATTTGATATGTCATGATATTATATTGATTAATGTTCATTAACGTTACAGGTCATGATGGCACCGAAATGCCATCTAGCTTTCACCCCTACCTCTCAATGGGTTATGCGCAATTCAGCATTCGAGGAGTAGTCAGAGTATACTCCATCCACCTTGGCATCGGCTGCTCAAGGACCTTCACCGTCGGTATCTACTCCACCGATGGAATCTACTCCACCAGCTCCTGAGCCTTTACCATCGCAGGCATCTAAGTGTACATTTTTATTATATTATCATAATTTTATTTTTTATATAATATTTATATACTTATATATTTGCATAACATATTTGCATTGCAGGTGCATCATCGAGTTGGACATTTCATAGTTCCATACATATGGCACATGTGTGGAACCACCAATATCAAGTGATGGTGCAGTATGATGCGGAGGGGACGTCAGTAGGAGAGACCGTGCGGAAGATGCATTCCTTTTTTGGAGTGCTTGTGAGGTGATCGGACATCATTCCCGTAGAGCCCAGAGACTAGTGTTTGATGGAGGATGCCATCAGGGATCGGTTATGGGAGGAGATATGAGTAAGTATGCACATCTTAATTATATTTATGCATTTTATATGTTTACACTATATATGTTTGATTAGAATAATTTTGTAACTAATTTTTGATAAATTTATGCAAAGGAGGTACGATTTTCTCGATCATGTGAGGGCTCAAAATGCTCGACTGAGGAAGATCGGAGAGTTGTATTGGGGTTACAAGGTCAAGCTCCATAGAGGATGGCTCAAGCACCGATGAGATACTCTGGAGGAGCTTGTTCCCTGGATATAGAACTGTCCTCCAAGTTAGTGGGAGAGGATGGTTAGACACTGGAGGAGCCAAGAGTTCGAGGTAAAATTTTTAATTTTTAAATTTTTTAATATGTTTAAAATTTTATTTAATTTTTTTTAAATATTTATTATTTATTTGAATATTTGTTAGGCTACCTTCCATCAGAATTGGGAGAACCGTGCAGCCTAGGAGTATATGCACACTCTAGGCCGCGATTCTATGGCCAGTCGTATGCATAGAGAGGTAATTAATTTTAAATCTTACTAGATAAATTAAATTTAAATTTTTTATCATCTTTCTGATAATTTGTTCTTTATTATAACTGATCAGAGATGGAGTGATGCTTAGCCATAGCGAGATTTTCCAATCCAGCCGCACGAACAAGATGGGCAGGTCGATGAATACCGTGATCAAACATATTTTTATAAGTATTAATATATTAGTATATATGATTAGTATTATAGTATTTTTTATAAAATTTTATTTTAATTTATAATTATAGGATCAATTAGATGCACTCATGAGCGAGGGCCCGAATACCTCTAGGCCCCATGACCATTTGTCTTAGGTCTTGGGGTCTGAGCACTCTGGGAGGATCCGATGTAGGCCCGAACATACGTCAATGAGCTACTGGTCTGAGGCGAGCATCTCCTCACAAACTTCTGGTGTCGTCAGCTGGGAGGAGCTTGAGGAGGCATTGGCATGGGTAGATCATGCTGCGATGTGGGCAGATCGGACTGAGGAGCGCACATCTCATCTGGAGGACATCATGAGAGACATGATGTCGACGCTCAACATGCATTTTAGAGTCACGAGCTTCGAGGATATGTTGGCCAACATTTCAGCTTTAGCTTCGACTCTGACTCTAGCTCCCAATGATGACGATGATAATGATGATGTAGATTTAGAAGATTTTTGATGTATTTTATTTTTTTAAAAATAATTATAATAAATTTTATTCGATAATAAAATTTTATCATTTTAGAATAATTTTTATATTTATTATATTTTCTTATGTTATATATCTATATTTATCAGATAAAATATATAAAAAAAATAAAAAAATTATTTTTTTTAATTATTCAAGATCTATGATAGTGATTTTATAACTGATGTCATATCAGTGCCAATCGCTGCCATAGGTCCGATGCCAAGTGCTACACTAGACCTATGGCAGTGGCTAAGAAACTGCTGCTATATTATCTATGGCAGCGGTTATATAACCGCTACGATAGGTCGATCTCTTGCAGCGATTTATAAATCCCTACAATAGGCCATCTATGGCAGCAGTTCTAACAACCGCTGCCATAAAGCTACGGCGATGGCTGCAGCAGCTGCAGTTAGAAAACTGCTCTATGGTAGCGATTTTTTGGGCTACGATAGCGATTTGGCTTATGGCAACAGTTACAAACTATTGTCATAGCCTTTTTTTGTAGTAGTGATAGTTTAGATAAGAATAAGATAATAAGTACTCTAGATACTTATTATGATCCTTCTGGTAATACAAAAAATAAATAAAAAAAAGCTCATTATGTTGATAGACCTTATCCGCCTGATCTTGAGATTGCTGAGTTTTAGATTAATAAAGAACTACTTAAAAAAGATTTTAAATTGAAAGAATATTGTAAAAGAAAAAAGCAGTTCTTTAGTTTCCATAATAAAATCCAAAAAGACTTTATTAGGAAAGTCTAGTTCAGCCAAATGAGAGCCGAAGAGACATGTTCTCTTCTTTGACTGATTTGATCAATACTATCCTAAGGGTCTTGAAAGAGCTAAGCCTGAGGTACAAATATTAAAAATTAACTTGCTTTTTCAGACTTGGAAGATTGCTGGTAGTCTTGCCAAGAAACTTGTTCATCCTTTAAGCCCAACTAAGGTTGAAGTAGAAATAGGTAGACCTAGTCTAAATGCCAGTCATTCTGAAGTGTCTACTGTTAAGACAAGAATTTATTAAGGTAGATCACTTAGTCTAGATTGAGAGGTAAGAAAGCTTCTCTAACCTTGCCCTTGATTTTGTAGGATTGTAGGAGAAAAAGTTTGATTATTCTAATAAAATTTTTATGGAACATCTTTCAATTAAAAAGAGGTATATTTATCAAGAAGAAACTAATGAACTTCCTTTTGAACCTGTTTCTCCTACTATAGATTCTCATGAGCTAGAATTAGGAGTTAGATTTGGATCTATTATTAGATATGTATTTCAAGAGCTAAATAAATTAGAGTCTAATTCCATAGAGTCGGTCCCTCAGATTTGGATCTATTATTAGGTATGTATTTCAAGAGCTAAATAAATTAGAGTCTAAGTTCATAGAGTCAGTCCCATTCATAGAGTCAGTCCCATGCATAGAGTCAGTCCCCTTAGAACCTTTAGAGTCTATGTCTAATAAAATAATTAGGAAAAATGATGGTAAGGTAGTGCATTCTAAGGCTAAATTAGGTCTTTTAGCCTTAAGAAAGTCTACTTTATCTTTGAAAAATCTATAAAAATTAGAAAAAATTATAAAATAAAAGGTTCTAAGCATTCTAAATTATCTGTGAAGGGAAATCCTGATTTCCCTGACCAGGTTCGTTCAGATCTGATCAGATCAAGAGATATATTTCAAAAATTTTTCTCTTAGATCTGTTCAGATCAGGGATGCTTCAGATCTGATTCTTATTTATTTAATAAAAATTAAATGAAAAGGATAAATTAAATCACATTCAATTTACCTGAATAGGGTAATCCTATTACCCTGTTGATGATCCTGTTTGCAGCGGAAGGTTCTGGATCAAGCCACGCAAGCGCCTGGCCTCTACCGGTATCCACTCGGGCTGGATCTGGAGATCCTCTTCTTCTCTATCACGCCTCCAAAAATCAGATCTGGATCTGATCTGGAGGATCTTCAAAACTCCTTTTGAAGATCTGCAGTCGTTCCTTCGCAGCAGCGCAGCCTTCTTGCTTTTTGATCGCCTTTTCTTTGATCTAAATCGCACCAATCCAAATCCAAAACACCTTTTGGACGTGGAGAGCAAGGGGAGAAGAGAGTATGGCGTGGAGAAAGGGGAGAGAGGCAGCCTTGGGGCGTGGGAAGATTGCTTCTTGATTATTATTGATTATTTTTTCACTTGGGCGCTGGGTCTCTATATATAGACTAAGCGTGATCCAACTCCTCTTCCTCCCAACCAATCACAACCCTTTGTGAAATCAGATCTAAATCTGATTGGTGGGAATAGAGTCCCCTGGATTCCTACCTTAGAGAGGTGCCTAAGACCAGTCAAACTGGATTCTTAGAAGAACTCTCAATTGGAATCCTAAAAAGGAGATGGAGTCCTTGTCCAACAAGGACTCCTAGGCGCCTCCTACTTGGGCTCACGCCACCCTTGGCGTGCGCCCTTCTCCTTGCCAGGTTCTGGCAGGGGGACAAGGCCCCCACCAGCTCTCCAATAGGTGCATGACATGTGGTCAAAAGTCAAAGTGATCAATGGTCAACGTTTGACCAGTCAAAGGTAGACTTTTGACCAAAGTCAAAGAACAAGAAATGGCAGGTGACCAAAAATGGCAGGTAATGTCTTACAAATAAGACAACCTATTCTGACTTGGACAACCTCCAGTCAGACCATATGAAGGCCTCTGTTTGAGCACAAACTCCTTTGGCTCAGACAGGACAACTTATTTATGATAGCAAAAGAAGAACGTTAGGTTCAATCGAGTGCTAGCACGATTTCCTTGAACCTAATTGAATCTCATTCAGATCAATTGAACTAGATCAGTTCAATTGATGATCACCAGATTCAAACCCTTGTTTGTGTGACCCAGTTAGGTTCAGTTCTGTATGGTAATGGGATATGTCATGATCTCTATCATCGACATCATCGAAACTCCTTTCGATGGATCAGAACTCTTCTGATTCGAACAGCTAGAATGATCGATCATCTAAATCATTCTAATTGCTCCCAAAATCCACCAGTGACACCTAGCAGTATATGGTGGCAACCCATCAGAGCTGAATGCGAACCTCTTGGTGCAGCTACCTGTGTGATTCAAGTTCTTCTATCTTGAGCCCCGATCAGATTAGGGTTAAGGTGAAACTCGTCAAACCCTAGTCTCTGTCATATGATGTAATCATTCGATTCGAGTCCAATGTGAAAATCTAAATAGAAACTCTTTCTATTATTTCACTCTGCCATGGCCATGGGCTTTCTGGACTTGATTCTCATGATCATCATAGGGCTACTCCTCTACCACCGAGGTAGATAGATTCCATCTTGATGCAATCCAGTTCCTACAATGAACATGTCATAGCCAACATACACCTCAGGGTTCCATATGGCTAGGAGACCGAGTAATGGTGTAGTCAAACTATAACACCCTCAAGGTGAACTGCCGATGCATCTCAGGTCAAAGAACCAGACACACTACTGCAGCATCGAGTCAGTCATTGACGAGAAGGTAGACTCCCTAATGACTACTCGAGGTGGTCACGCTCAGTGCCCTCGTTCTCTAACGAGTACCTGTACTCTCGCTCCGGTGTCTCCACACCGTAGACTCAAGACTCATCTACTAAAGAGAAGCGATTGTACACCAACCTTCCGGATCAATCACCATCCTCGTGATGATCCTATGGTCGGGAGCAATTTATGAGTTAATAATGATTATTCATGTCTTAAATTTTCAACTCTTGAAAATATGAATTATCATTACCATTAACTCAAAGGATGTATCACAGACACTAAATACACATATGTGATAGAAAATAACCCATTTATTGATTTTAGTCAAAATTACAATTTTGCCCCTAGAAGTGTATTACAAGTGTCAGCCAATTCTGGCTTCTAGGGCACATATATCTAACAATCTCCCACTTGTCCTAAAGCCAATTGGCTACAAGTCTAAGTCCCATCTTCTCAAGGTGGGCTTCGATCTTCTGCTGGCCCAACGGCTTTGTAAGTGGGTCTGCCACATTATCTGTGGAGTTGACTCTCTTGACCTCGACGTAACCTTTCTCAAGGTAATCGCGGATGAGGTGGTATCGCCGCTCAATGTGCTTGGATTTCTGGTGAGACCTCGGCTCCTTAGCAAGGGCTATGGCGCCATTGTTGTCGCAGTATAGAGGAATGGCATCTGATGGCATTACTCCAATTTCTGCAGCAAACTTCTTGTACCAGAATGCTTCCTTCGCAGCCTTCTGATGCAGCGATATATTCTGCTTCCATGGTGGAATCTGCTATCACCGTTTGCTTGGAACTCTTCCAGCTGACAGCTCCACCATTGCACACAAACAGACTCCCAGATGTCGACTTTCGATCATCTATATCGGACATGAAGTCCGAGTCTGTGTATCCCTGGACCAGGAGTTCTCCGTTACCAAAGACCAGCATCATATCCTTAGTTCTTCTCAAGTACTTAAGGATACATTTCACAGAAGTCCAGTGTTCTTCACCTGGATTTGACTGATATCTGCTTGTGACACTCACAGCATGGGCTATATCAGGTCGTGTACATAGCATGGCATACATGAGGCTCCCTATTGCAGAAGCATAAGGGATCTTGCTCATGCGTTCTATTTCCTCAGGTGTGCTGGGGCACATCTTCTTGGAAAGATGAATACCATGTCTGAAGGGTATTAATCCCCTCTTAGAGTTTTCCATACTAAACCTCTTTAGTACTTTCTCTATGTACATCTTCTGTGAAAGTCCTAGCATCCTATTCGGTCTA
Source organism: Cocos nucifera (assembly GCA_006176705.1). NCBI lineage: Eukaryota > Viridiplantae > Streptophyta > Magnoliopsida > Arecales > Arecaceae > Cocos > Cocos nucifera. Next base: position 25,284 of record QRFJ01001349.1, read on the forward strand.
TCCCTATAGACCTTAATTCCTAGAATAAAGGATGCTTCACCTAGGTCTTTCATGGAGAATTCCTTGGACAACCACATCTTGACTGATGTCAACATGGGAATATCATTCCCAATAAGGAGGATGTCATCCACGTACAATACGAGGAAGACAACAGCGCTCCCACTGACCCTTTTGAAAACACATGGTTCCTCTTCATTTTTGATGAAACCAAACTTTTTGATCACATCATTGAAACGAGTGTTCCAGCTCCGAGATGCTTGCTTAAGTCCATATATGGACCTTTGCAGCTTGCAAACCTTGTGATCAGTATCACTGGATGTGAAACCTAGCGGCTGTTCCATATAGATATCTTCCTCAAGATATCCATTTAGGAATGCCGTTTTCACGTCCATTTGCCATATTTCATAATCGAAATAGGCTGCAACAGCAAGCAATGTGCGGATGGATTTTAGCATAGCTACTGGGGAAAAGGTATCCTGATAGTCAATGCCTTCGCGTTGACTATAACCTTTTGCCACCAGTCTAGCCTTGAATGTCTCCACATTCCCATCTGCACCAATCTTTCTCTTGAAGATCCATTTACATCCAATAGGTACTATACCTTCTGGTGGATCTACCAAGGTCCAGACTTGGTTTGAGTGCATCGAGTCAATTTCTGACTGCATTGCCTCTAGCCATTTCTCGGAGTCGATATCTGATATCGCCTCGTTGTAGGTTTTGGGATCATCACCATGAGCACCATTACCTACGAGGAACATTTCCTCTACATCCTCTGAAATAATACCTAAGTATCTTTCAGGGGGACGGGAAACTCTTTCCGATCTACGAGGTGGAGGAGGTAGTGTTCTTATTGGCTCAACCTGATTTGGTTCCACTTGGTCCTTAGCTCGTTCTGCTTGTGAGACTTTCTCATCAAGCTTGATCTGCTTTTCCAATGCCGCTATCTTGAATAAACTATTTTTCAAGAAAGATGGCATGTCGACTCACAATCACATTGTGGTCTTCTGGAATGTAGAAATAGTATCCTAATGACTCTTTAGGATATCCTATGAATCGAGCTCTAAAGGACCTAAACTCTAACTTGTCCGCTTGTTGTCTTTTGACATGAGCCGGACAACCCCAAATTCTGAGATGACTCAGACTTGGTTTCTTACCGTGCCATATCTCATACGGTGTGGTAGGAACGGTTTTAGAGGGAACCCTATTCAGTAGATAGATTGAAGTTAACAATGAGTGTCCCCAAAGAAAATCAGGGAGGTCTGTGAAGCTCATCATGGATCGAACCATATCTAATAGAGTCCGATTTCTCCGTTCTGAAACCCCGTTGAGTTGAGGTGTTCCTGGTGGAGTCCATTGAGAGACTATGCCATTATCCTTGAGATAGTCTAGGAATTCCCTGCTAAGGTATTCACCTCCTCGATCTGATCGAAGAACCTTAATGGGTTTTCCTAGTTTGTTTTTCTACTTCATGTCTGAATTCTTTGAACTTTTCAAAAGGCTTCAGACTTGTGTCTCATAAGATACACATACCCATACCTAGACAGATCATCGGTAAAGGTAATGAAGTAGACAAAATTGCCTCTAGCCGGCACATCAAATGGGCCGCACACATCAGTATGTACTAGGGCAAGGAGATCTGTGGCCCTCTCCCCATGTCCAACAAAAGGGAGTTTAGTCATTTTGCCTTGAAGACAAGATTCACAAGTTGGATATGACTCGGAAGTCAATGGACTCAATAGCCCATTTTTCTCCAATTTGTTGATCCTATCTTCTGCTATATGACCTAATCTCAGGTGCCATAGATATCTGTCGTTTGGACTATCCCTAGGTCGTTTGGCATTCACGTTTTGCTCGATAGTTAGAACAGGTACATCAATATGTAGCTGATAAAGACCATTAATAAGGAAACCATTTGCAATTTTATTTCTTTCATAAAGAATGTTACAATGGTCCTTAAAGAAGGTGATCACATAACCTTCTTGTGCTAAGCATGAAACAGAAATCAAATTCCTGCTGGCTGCAGGCACAAAATAACAGTCTTTCAAAACTAAGTCTAAACCAGATGGTAATCGAAGAGGGTATGTTCCCACGGCTACTGCAGCAACTCTTGCTCCATTACCGACGCGTAGGATCATGTCTCCATCCCTCAGCCTCCTGCTATCCTCAAGACCCTGCATAGAAGTGCACAGATGAGCACTAGAACCAGAGTCAAGCACCCAACTGGATGCAGAAGAAACCGTAAGGTTAGACTCAATAACGAGCATACCTCCAGAAGGACCTTCCTTCTTGTTCTTCAGGGTGGCCAGGTAAGTAGGGCAGTTCCGCTTCCAATGGCCGTCGCTGTTGCAATGGAAACACTTTCCTTTGCCATCGGCCTTTTTCTTCGATTCTGCCTTCTTCTTCTTTGATCCTTCCACCTTTTGCTTTTTCACAGACTTCTTTTTCTTTCCATAAGACTTTCTTTTGGAAGAAGTCCGTTCCATAGCAAGAACTGAGCCTTTAGAACCTTTCATAGAAAGCTCAGCGGTAACCAGCATATTCATTAACTCGGCCAAGGAATTCTGAAGTTTATGCATGTGGTAATTCATGATGAATTGCCCATATGCATCAGTCAAGGATTGCAGAATAATATCGTTCTGCAAGGTCCAAGTCCAACTTCACACCGAGCTTCTCAAGCTCTTCCATGTCCTTGATCATTGTCAGACAGTGATCTTGGACTGACTGCCCATCACGCATCTTAGCCTTAAAAAGTCATTTCGTGACTTGATATTTGGCTGCGCGACTCTGTTCACCAAACATCTCCTGCAGGTGAGCCAACATTTGGCGAGCAGTCCCGATATCTTCATGTTGGCGCTGGAGCTCATCAGACATCGAGCCCAACATGTAATATCTGGCCTTATTATCTTCGTCAATCCATTTTTCCAGAGACGCTCTCTGTTCAGTGGATGGACGAGCTGGTAAGGTGGGAGGGTCCTGGTCCAAAACATGTGGTTAACTTCTCGGAAACCCAAAACAATTTTGTAATTCCTGAGCCAATCTTTATAATTGGGTCCAGGTCAGTCTATGTGTGTCTAGGATACGTGCCAGTGGGTTGGACGCAGACATTTTCCTGTAGAGAGTCAAAGATTCTAGTTAGATACTGTAATTTTGACTTGACCAATTTGTTTAGGGATTTTATTTTTAAACAAATTAGCTCCCACTATTTTCTCGGATCCCTACACTCCCTCTGTAGAGATGCGAAAATCTCCGCGATTGAATGATTTCTAGTGGGTGGTGCGGTCTCACCAACTGACTCATCACCTCACCTAACAGTTATTGGTGATGGGTTAGCCAATGAGTGAACAACTCTTGTTCAATGATTCTCTAATCATGGTGCACCCAAACTTGGTCTCTAATTCATGAATCTCACCGTATCCGGAATATTGATCCACTCCTTAGTTAAGTCAGACCCACCATTTGCATAGACTGGGTTCCTAATTGAGTCTCTCACCGTATCCGGAATATTGAGCCCAACTCATCCTCCAGCCCATAGCATCCAATGCCTAATAGACATGGTTGCGTCTTCCCGGTGCAACTGAGCCACTGTATCCAGCCGAGAACAATCAACCCCGGGAAGGGCCCGCACATCTACAATGGTGGAAGACCTCAGACTTAATCTTTTCTTAGGGAGAATTGATTCAGGTCTCATTAAACTAGACTTGGCTTAGTCATAACAATTATGACTAACCTAGTGGCATGGGTTAGCTCGGATTATTGACCACCTCAGATCAGAACTGTGTCAACAGATATGGCCAGGTAAGTGAGACCGGTGGAAGGAATATGCCATTAACTCGTACAAGAACGCATTCAGGTCGAGTAGCTTCCAATTAAAAACCAGTCGGTCGTCTGTGCCAAACTTACCTTAGACACCAAATTGTTGAGTCAGAACCAATTGGGTTAGCCTACAATCCAGACTCTAACCTCTGAGCCTAATTAGGTCTTGCTTGATCGTGACTCGATCTTGACCCAGACTTAATCCTATTAGGCTGGTCAATTTAAGCATTGTTGATCCCATCTAACCAACTCTTGATTCGGTTTGATCAACCGCTTAGACCTAATTGAGCTACCCAAGCCCGAACCCAGTATTATGAATATGTCTTAGATCTGAAATTCTCAATTTTAGACCTAATTAATATTCCATAAACTTAATTCTTAATTAAGTTGGGTTCATAAACAAAATATGCACAATAAATCCTAGGGTTTCAGGATCTAGGGTTTTGCAGAAAGTAAGTTTTTGGGTTTCTGATTAAGGACGAACGCGCAGCACCCCTACACATCATAAGAACACCCCATCGAATGGGAAGAGAGGGCCTTTAAACCCTTCTTCGTTCTTATGACCGGACGGCCAAGGGGAACGCCTTAATCAGGAACATTCAATAAACATTCAATACTACAAAACAGTTATAGATCTATATCATATATCTCATATACAAATTTAGATCTAACCATGGCATATTTTGCATACATCTCATGTATCATAATCATGCATGTTTTCAGATCTAAATTATCACATAATAATCTGAAAAAATTAGATTTAAATTGATCTAATCAAAATAAATTCTAATCTAGACAATTATGTAGAACTATTCTACAACTAGTCTAGTCATGCATCTATCATATCTCATATGATATTTTAAAATTAAATAATTTTTATTTGCTGTTTATCAGATGTTATTATAACACTTATAATATCAGAAAACAGTAAATAAGAAGATCTAAAATATGATTTAATCATATTAAATCAAAGACATGCAAAACTATTCTATAGAACTATTCTATACTAGAACTAGTCATGCATATCTTCATGTTCTTAGATCCAAATCATTTAATTTTAATTTTCTTGATTTCAGATCTGATCACATCTCATGTGACATCTGAAATCACGTTATTTTTAATTAAAATAAAATTAAAAATCAGATCTAAACTATTTTAGAACCATGGCTCTGATACCACTTGAAGGGAAATCCTGATTTCCCTGACCAGGTTCGTTCAGATCTGATCAGATCAAGAGATATATTTCAAAAATTTTCTCTTAGATCTGTATCAGATCAGGGATGCTTCAGATCTGATTCTTATTTATTTAATAAAAATTAAATGAAAAGGATAAATTAAATCACATTCAATTTACCTGAATAGGGTAATCCTATTACCCTGTTGATGATCCTGTTTGCAGCGGAAGGTTCTGGATCAAGCCACGCAAGCGCCTGGCCTCTACCGGTATCCACTCGGGCTGGATCTGGAGATCCTCTTCTTCTCTATCACGCCTCCAAAAAATCAGATCTGGATCTGATCTGGAGGATCTTCAAAACTCCTTTTGAAGATCTGCAGTCGTTCTTCGCAGCAGCGCAGCCTTCTTGCTTTTGATCTCCTTTTCTTGATCTAAATTGCACCAATCCAAATCCAAAACACTTTTGGACGTGGAGAGCAAGGGGAGAAGAGAGTATGGCATGGAGAAAGGGGAGAGAGGCAGCCTTGGGGCATCGGCGGAAAATCTCTCTTAGAATTAGGGTTGGGCGCAGGGTCTTATTTTTAGACCTATTGTGATCCAACTCCTCTTCTCTCACGCCAATCACAACCCTTTGTGAAATCAGATCTAAATATGATTGGTTGGAATAGAGACCCCTGGATTCCTCCTTGAGAGGCACGTAAGACAGTCAAACTGGTTCTAGTAGAAACTCTGATTGGAATCCAAAAGGGAGGTGGAGGTCCCATGTCCAACACAGGAACTCCTAGGCCGCCTCCTACTTAGGCCTTCAGCCACCCTTGGCTTGCGCCCTTCTCCTGGCCAAGGTTTGGCAGGGGGACAGGCCCTCCCCACCAGCTCTCCAATAGGTGCAGACATGTGGTCAACAAGTCCAATGGGTGAATGGTCAACGTTTTGACGCCAGTCAAAAGGTAGACTTTGACGCAAGTCAAAGAAACCAAGAACATGGCAGGTGACCAAAAATGGCAGGTAATCTTCTAGAAATATAGACAACCTATTCTGACTTGACAACCTCCAGTCATGACCATATGAAAGGCCTCTATTGAGGCACAAACTCCTTTTGGCTCATTCAGGACCAACTTCATTTATGATAAGTAAAAGAAGAACGTTAGGTTTCAATCGAGTGCTAGCACGATTTCCTTGAACCTAATTGAATCTACATTCAGATCAATTGAACTAGATAAGTTCAATTGTATGATCACCAAGATTCAAACCTTGTTTGTCGTGACCCAGTTAGGTTCAGTTCTGTATGGTAAAATCGGGATATGTCATGATCTCTATATAGACATCATCGAAACTCCCTTTCGATGGATCAGACTCTTGCTGATTCGAACAGCTAGAATGATCGATCATCTAAATCAATCTTAATTGCTTCCAATAATCCACCAGTGACACCTAGGCAGTATATGGTGGCAACCCATCAGAGCCTGAATGCGAACCTCTGGTGCAAGCTACCTGTGTGATTAAGTTCTTCTTATCTTGAGCCCGATCCGATTAGGGTTAAGGTGAACTCGTCAAACCTTAGTCTCTGTCATATGATTGTAATATTACGATTCGAGTCCAATGTGAAAATCTAAATAGAAATCTTTCTATTATTCACTTAGCCATGGCCATCGGGGGGCCCCCTTTTTTCAGTGGGGGAAAAAGGGGAAAAAAATCCAGGGGGGCTGATTTCCCGGTCCAGGTTCGTCCAGATCTGATTAGATCAAGAGATATATTTCAAAAATTTTCTCTTGATCTCAATCAGATCTTGATATGTTTCAGATCTGATTCTTATTATTTTAATAAATAAAATAAAATAAGATAAATTAAATCAAATTTAATTTACCTGATTTGGGTAATCCTATTACCCTGTAGATGATCCTGATTGCAGCGGAAGGTTCTGGATCTTAGCCACGCAAGCGCCTGGCCTCTACCGGTATCCACTCGGGTTGGATCTGGAGATCCTCTTCTTCTCTATCACACCTCCAAAAATCAGATCTGGATCTGATCTGGAGGATCTTCAAAACTCTTTTGAAGATCTGCAGTCGTCCTTTTGCAGCAGCGCAGCCTTCTTGCTTTTGATCGCCTTTCCTTGATCTGAATCGCACCAAACCTAAGTCCAAAACACCTTTTGGACGTGGAGAGCAAGGGGAGAAGAGACTATGGCATGGAGAAGGAGGGGAGAGGCAGCCTTGGGGCGTGGGAAATCTCAATTTCACTTAGGAATTAGGGTTGGGCGCAGGGTCTTATTTATAGACCTCTTGTGATCCAACTCCTCTTCCTCTCAACCAATCACAACCCTTTGTGAAATCAGATCTAAATCTGATTGGTTGGAATAGAGACCCCTGGATTCCTCCTTAGAGGGCGCCTAAGACCAGTCAAACTGGATTCTTAGTAGAACTCTGATTGGAATCCAAAAGGGAGGTGGAGTCCTTGTCCAACAAGGACTCCTAGGCGCCTCCTACTTGGGCTCACGCCACCCTTGGCGTGCGCCCTTCTCCTTGCCAGGTTCTGGCAGGGGGACAGGCCCCCACCAGCTCTCCAATAGGTGCATGACATGTGGTCAAAAGTCAAAGGGTCAATGGTCAACGTTTGACCAGTCAAAGGTAGACTTTTGACCAAAGTCAAAGAACAAGAAATGGCAGGTGACCAAAAATGGCAGGTAATGTCTTACAAATAAGACAACCTATTCTGACTTGGACAACCTCCAGTCAGACCATATGAAGGCCTCTGATTGAGCACAAACTCCTTTGGCTCAGTCAGGACAACTTATTTATGATAGTAAAAGAAGAACGTTAGGTTCAATCGAGTGCTAGCACGATTTCCTTGAACCTAATTGAATCTCATTCAGATCAATTGAACTAGATCAGTTCAATTGATGATCACCAGATTCAAACCCTTGTTTGTGTGACCCAGTTAGGTTCAGTTCTGTATGGTAATGGGATATGTCATGATCTCTATCATAGACATCATCGAAACTCCTTTCGATGGATCAGAACTCTTCTGATTCGAACAGCTAGAATGATCGATCATCTAAATCATTCTAATTGCTCCCAAAATCCACCAGTGACACCTAGCAGTATATGGTGGCAACCCATCAGAGCTGAATGCGAACCTCTTGGTGCAGCTACCTGTGTGATTAAGTTCTTCTATCTTGAGCCCCGATCAGATTAGGGTTAAGGTGAACTCGTCAAACCCTAGTCTCTGTCATATGATGTAATCATTCGATTCGAGTCCAATGTGAAAATCTAAATAGAAACTCTTTCTATTATTTCACTCTACCATGGCCATGGATTTCTGGACTTGATTCTCATGATCATCATAGGGCTACTCCTCTACCACCGAGGTAGATAGATTCCCATCTTGATGCAATCCAGTTCCTACAATGAACATGCTATAGCCAACATACACCTCAGGGTTCCATATGGCTAGGAGACCGAGTAATGGTGTAGTCAAACTATAACACCCTCAAGGTGAACTGCCGATGCATCTCAGGTCAAAGAACCAGACACACTACTGCAGCATCGAGTCAGTCATTGACGAGAAGGTAGACTTCCTAATGACTACTCGAGGTGGTCACGCTCAGTGCCCTCGTTCTCTAACGAGTACCTGTACTCTCGCTCCGGTGTCTCCACACCGTAGACTCAAGACTCATCTACTAAAGAGAAGCGATCGTACACCAACCTTCCGGATCAATCACCATCCTCGTGATGATCCTATGGTCGGGAGCTGTTTATGAGTTAATAATGATTATTCATGTCTTAAATTTTCAACTCTTGAAAATATGAATTATCATTACCATTAACTCAAAGGATGTATCACAGACACTAAATACACATGTGTGATAGAAAATAACCCATTTCATTAATTATAGTCAAAATTATAATTTTGCCCCTAGAAGTGTATTACAAGTGTCAGCCAATTCTGGCTTCTAGGGCACATATATCTAACAATCTCCCACTTGTCCTAAAGCCAATTGGCTACAAGTCTAAGTCCCATCTTCTCAAGGTGGGCTTCGATCTTCTGCTGGCCCAACGGCTTTGTAAGTGGGTCTGCCACATTATCTGCGGAGTTGACTCTCTTGACCTCAACGTAACCTTTCTCAAGGTAATCGCGGATGAGATGATATCGCCGCTCAATGTGCTTGGACTTCTGGTGAGACCTCGGCTCCTTAGCAAGGGCTATGGCGCCATTGTTGTCGCAGTAAAGAGGAATGGCATCTGATGGCATTACTCCAATTTCTGCAGCAAACTTCTTGTACCAGAATGCTTCCTTTGCAGCCTCTGATGCAGCTATATATTCTGCTTCCATGGTGGAATCTGCTATCACAGTTTGCTTGGAACTCTTCCAGCTGACAGCTCCACCATTGCACACAAACAGACTTCCAGATGTCGACTTTCGATCATCTATATCGGACATGAAGTCCGAGTCTGTGTATCCTGAACTTGGAGTTCTCCATTACCAAAGACCAACATCATATCCTTAGTTCTTCTCAAGTACTTAAGGATACATTTCACAGAAGTCCAGTGTTCTTCACCTGGATTTGACTGATATCTGCTTGTGACACTCACAGCATGGGCTATATCAGGTCGTGTACATAGCATGGCATACATGAGGCTCCCTATTGCAGAAGCATAAGGGATCTTGCTCATGCGTTCTATTTCCTCAGGTGTGCTGGGGCACATCTTCTTGGAAAGATGAATACCATGTCTGAAGGGTATTAATCCCCTCTTAGAGTTTTCCATACTAAACCTCTTTAGTACTTCCTCTATGTACATCTTCTGTGAAAGTCCTAGCATCCTATTCGGTCTATCCCTATAGACCTTAATTCCTAGAATAAAGGATGCTTCACCTAGGTCTTTCATGGAGAATTCCTTGGACAACCACATCTTGACTGATGTCAACATGGGAATATCATTCCCAATAAGGAGGATGTCATCCACGTACAATACGAGGAAGACAACAGCGCTCCCACTGACCCTTTTGAAAACACATGGTTCCTCTTCATTTTTGATGAAACCAAACTTTTTGATCACATCATTGAAACGAGTGTTCCAGCTCCGAGATGCTTGCTTAAGTCCATATATGGACCTTTGCAGCTTGCAAACCTTGTGATCAGTATCACTGGATGTGAAACCTAGCGGCTGTTCCATATAGATATCTTCCTCAAGATATCCATTTAGGAATGCCGTTTTCACGTCCATTTGCCATATTTCATAATCGAAATAGGCTGCAACAGCAAGCAATGTGCGGATGGATTTTAGCATAGCTACCGGGGAAAAGGTATCCTGATAGTCAATGCCTTCACGTTGACTATAACCTTTTGCCACCAGTCTAGCCTTGAATGTCTCCACATTCCCATCTGCACCAATCTTTCTCTTGAAGATCCATTTACACCCAATAGGTACTATACCTTCTGGTGGATCTACCAAGGTCCAGACTTGGTTTGAGTGCATCGAGTCAATTTCTGACTTCATTGCCTCAAGCCATTTCTCGGAGTCGATATCTGATATCGCCTCGTTGTAGGTTTTGGGATCATCACCATGAGCACCATTACCTATGAGGAACATTTCCTCTACATCCTCTGAAATAATACCTAAGTATCTTTCAGGGGGACGGGAAACTCTTTCCGATCTACGAGGTGGAGGAGGTAGTGTTCTTATTGGCTCAACCTGATTTGGTTCCACTTGGTCCTTAGCTCGTTCTGCTTGTGAGACTTTCTCATCAAGCTTAATCTGCTTTCCAATGCCACTATCTTGAATAAACTATTTTTCAAGAAATATGGCATGTCGACTCACAATCACATTGTGGTCTTCTGGAATGTAGAAATAGTATCCTAATGACTCTTTAGGATATCCTATGAATCGAGCTCTAAAGGACCTAAACTCTAACTTGTCCGCTTGTTGTCTTTTGACATAAGCCGGACAACCCCAAATTCTGAGATGACTCAGACTTGGTTTCTTACCGTGCCATATCTCATACGGTGTGGTAGGAACGGTTTTAGAGGGAACCCTATTCAGTAAATAGATTGAAGTTAATAATGAATGTCCCCAAAGAAAATCTGGGAGGTCTGTGAAGCTCATCATGGATCGAACCATATCCAATAGAGTCCGATTTCTCCGTTCTGAAACCCCGTTGAGTTGAGGTGTTCCTGGTGGAGTCCATTGAGAGACTATGCCATTTTCCTTAAGATAGTCTAGGAATTCCCGGCTAAGGTATTCACCTCCTCGATCTGATCGAAGAACCTTAATGGGTTTTCCAGTTTGTTTTTCTACTTCATGTCTGAATTCTTTGAACTTTTCAAAGGCTTCAGACTTATGTCTCATAAGATACACATACCCATACCTAGACAGATCATCGGTAAAGGTAATGAAGTAGACAAAATTGCCTCTAGCCGGCACATCGAAATGGGCCGCACACATCAGTATGTACTAGGGCAAGGAGATCTGTGGCCCTCTCCCCATGTCCAACAAAAGGGAGTTTAGTCATTTTGCCTTGAAGACAAGATTCACAAGTTGGATATGACTCAAAAGTCAATGGACTCAATAGCCCATTTTTCTCCAATTTGTTAATCCTATCTTCTGCTATATGACCTAATCTCAGGTGCCATAGATATCTGTCGTTTGGACTATCCCTAGGTCGTTTGGCATTCACGTTTTGCTCGATAGTTAAAATAGGTACATCAATATGCAACTGATAAAGACCATTAACAAGGAAACCATTTGCAATTTTATTTCTTTCATAAAGAATGTTACAATGGTCCTTAAAGAAGGTGATCACATAACCTTCTTGTGCTAAGCATGAAACAGAAATCAAATTCCTGCTAGCTGCAGGCACATAATAACAGTCTTTTAAAACTAAGTCTAAACCAGATGGTAATCGCAGAGGGTATGTTCCCACGGCTACTGCAGCAACTCTTGCTCCATTACCGATGCGTAGGATCATGTCTCCATCCCTCAGCCTCCTGCTATCCTCAAGACCCTGCATAGAAGTGCACAGATGAGCACTAGAACCAGAGTCAAGCACCCAACTGGATGCAGAAGAAACCGTAAGGTTAGACTCAATAACGAGCATACCTCCAGAAGGACCTTCCTTCTTGTTCTTCAGGGTGGCCAGGTAAGTAGGGCAGTTCCGCTTCCAATGGCCGTCGCTGTTGCAATGGAAACACTTTCCTTTGCCATCGACCTTCTTCTTCGGTTCTGCCTTCTTCTTCTTTGATCCTTCTACCTTTTGCTTTTTCACAGACTTCTTTTTCTTTCCATAAGACTTTCTTTTGGAAGAAGTCCGTTCCATAGCAAGAACTGAGCCTTTAGAACCTTTCATAGAAAGCTCAGCGGTAACCAGCATATTCATCAACTCGGCCAAGGAATTTTGAAGTTTATGCATGTGGTAATTCATGATGAATTGCCCATATGCATCAGTCAAGGATTGCAGAATAATATCGTTCTGCAAGTCCAAGTCCAACTTCACACCGAGCTTCTCAAGCTCTTCCATGTCCTTGATCATTGTCAGACAGTGATCTTGGACTGACTGCCCATCACGCATCTTAGCCTTAAAAAGTCATTTCGTGACTTGATATTTGGCTGCGCGACTCTGTTCACCAAACATCTCCTGCAGGTGAGCCAACATTTGGCGAGCAGTCCCGATATCTTCATGTTGGCGCTGGAGCTCATCAGACATCGAGCCCAACATGTAGTATCTGGCCTTATTGTCTTCGTCAATCCATTTTTCCAGAGACGCTCTCTGTTCAGTGGATGGACGAGCTGGTAAGGTGGGAGGGTCCTGGTCCAAAACATGTGTTAACTTCTCTGAACCCAAAACAATTTTGTAGTTCCTGAGCCAATCTTTATAATTGGGTCCAGTCAGTCTATGTGTGTCTAGGATACGTGCCAGTGGGTTGGACGCAGACATTTTCCTGTAGAGAGTCAAAGATTCTAGTTAGATACTGTAATTTTGACTTGACCAATTTGTTTAGGGATTTTATTTTTAAACAAATTAGCTCCCACTATTTTCTCGGATCCCTACACTCCCTCTGTAGAGATGCGAAAATCTCCGCGATTGATGATTTCTAGTGGGTGGTGCGGTCTCACCAACTGACTCATCACCTCACCTAACAGTTATTGGTGATGGGTTAGCCAATGAGTGAACAACTCTTGTTCAATGATTCTCTAATCATGGTGCACCCAAACTTGGTCTCTAATTCATGAATCTCACCGTATCCGGAATATTGATCCACTCCTTAGTTAAGTCAGACCCACCATTTGCATAGACTGGGTTCCTAATTGGGTCTCTCACCGTATCCGGAAATATTGAGCCCAACTCATCCTCCAGCCCATAGCATCCAATGCCTAATAGACATGGTTGCGTCTTCCCGGTGCAACTGAGCCACTGTATCCAGCCGAGAACAATCAACCCCGGGAAGGGCCCGCACGTCTACAATGGTGGAAGACCTCGGACTTAATCTTTTCTTAGGGAGAATTGATTCAGGTCTCATTAAACTAGACTTGGCTTAGTCATAACAATTATGACTAACCTAGTGGCATGGGTCAGCTCGGATTATTGACCACCTCAGATCAGAACTGTGTCAACAGATATGGCCAGGTAAGTGAGACCGGTGGAAGGAATATGCCGTTAACTCGCACAAGAACGCATTCAGGTCGAGTAGCTTCCAATTAAAAACCAGTCGGTCGTCTGTGCCAAACTTACCTTAGACACCAAATTGTTGAGTCAGAACCAATTGGGTTAGCCTACAATCCAGACTCTAACCTCTGAGCCTAATTAGGTCTTGCTTGATCGTGACTCGATCTTGACCCAGACTTAATCCTATTAGGCTGGTCAATTTAAGCATTGTTGATCCCATCTAACCAACTCTTGATTCGGTTTGATCAACCGCTTAGACCTAATTGAGCTACCCAAGCCCGAACCCAGTATTATGAATATGTCTTAGATCTGAAATTCTCAATTTTAGACCTAATTAATATTCCATAAACTTAATTCTTAATTAAGTTGGGTTCATAAACAAAATATGCACAATAAATCCTAGGGTTTCAGGATCTAGGGTTTTGCAGAAAGTAAGTTTTGGGTTTCTGATTAAGGACGAACACGCAGCACCCCTACACGTCATAAGAACACCCCATCGAATGGGAAGAGAGGGCCTTTAAACCCTTCTTCGTTCTTATGACCGGACGGCCAAGAGGAACGCCTTAATCAGGAACATGTAAATCTACAAAACAGTTATAGATCTATATCATATATCTCATATACAAATTTAGATCTAATCAAGGCATATTTTGCATACATCTCATGTATCAAATCATGCATGTTTTCAGATCTAAATTATCACATAATAATCTAAAAAATTAGATTTAAATTGATCTAATCAAAATAAATTCTAATCTAGACAATTATGTAGAACTATTCTACAACTAGTCTAGTCATGCATCTATCATATCTCATATGATATTTAAAATTAAATAATTTTTATTTGCTGTTTATCAGATGTTATTATAACACTTATAATATCAGAAAATAGTAAATAAGAAGATCTAAAATATGATTTAATCAGATTAAATCAAAGACATGCAAAACTATTCTATAGAACTATTCTATTCTAGAACTAGTCATGCATATCTTCATGTTCTTAGATCCAAATCATTTAATTTTAATTTTTCTGATTTCAGATCTGATCACATCTCATGTGACATCTGAAATCACTTTATTTTCTAATTAAAATAAAATTAAAATCAGATCTAAACAATTTAGAACCATGGCTCTGATACCAGTTGAAGGGAAATCCTGATTTCCCGGTCCAGGTTCGTCCAGATCTGATTAGATCAAGAGATATATTTCAAAAATTTTCTCTTGATCTCAATCAGATCTTGATATGTTTCAGATCTGATTCTTATTATTTTAATAAATAAAATAAAATAAGATAAATTAAATCAAATTTAATTTACCTGATTTGGGTAATCCTATTACCCTGTAGATGATCCTGATTGCAGCGGAAGGTTCTGGATCTTAGCCACGCAAGCGCCTGGCCTCTACCGGTATCCACTCGGGTTGGATCTGGAGATCCTCTTCTTCTCTATCACACCTCCAAAAATCAGATCTGGATCTGATCTGGAGGATCTTCAAAACTCTTTTGAAGATCTGCAGTCGTCCTTTTGCAGCAGCGCAGCCTTCTTGCTTTTGATCGCCTTTCCTTGATCTGAATCGCACCAAACCTAAGTCCAAAACACTTTTGGACGTGGAGAGCAAGGGGAGAAGAGACTATGGCATGGAGAAGGAGGGGAGAGGCAGCCTTGGGGCGTGGGAAATCTCTATTGAATTCACTTAGGATTAGGGTTGGGCGCAGGGTCTTATTTATAGACCTCTTGTGATCCAACTCCTCTTCCTCTCAACCAATCACAACCCTTTGTGAAATCAGATCTAAATCTGATTGGTTGGAATAGAGACCCCTGGATTCCTCCTTAGAGGGCGCCTAAGACCAGTCAAACTGGATTCTTAGTAGAACTCTGATTGGAATCCAAAAGGGAGGTGGAGTCCTTGTCCAACAAGGACTCCTAGGCGCCTCCTACTTGGGCTCACGCCACCCTTGGCGTGCGCCCTTCTCCTTGCCAGGTTCTGGCAGGGGGACAGGCCCCCACCAGCTCTCCAATAGGTGCATGACATGTGGTCAAAAGTCAAAGGGTCAATGGTCAACGTTTGACCAGTCAAAGGTAGACTTTTGACCAAAGTCAAAGAACAAGAAATGGCAGGTGACCAAAAATGGCAGGTAATGTCTTACAAATAAGACAACCTATTCTGACTTGGACAACCTCCAGTCAGACCATATGAAGGCCTCTGATTGAGCACAAACTCCTTTGGCTCAGTCAGGACAACTTATTTATGATAGTAAAAGAAGAACGTTAGGTTCAATCGAGTGCTAGCACGATTTCCTTGAACCTAATTGAATCTCATTCAGATCAATTGAACTAGATCAGTTCAATTGATGATCACCAGATTCAAACCCTTGTTTGTGTGACCCAGTTAGGTTCAGTTCTGTATGGTAATGGGATATGTCATGATCTCTATCATAGACATCATCGAAACTCCTTTCGATGGATCAGAACTCTTCTGATTCGAACAGCTAGAATGATCGATCATCTAAATCATTCTAATTGCTCCCAAAATCCACCAGTGACACCTAGCAGTATATGGTGGCAACCCATCAGAGCTGAATGCGAACCTCTTGGTGCAGCTACCTGTGTGATTCAAGTTCTTCTATCTTGAGCCCCGATCAGATTAGGGTTAAGGTGAACTCGTCAAACCCTAGTCTCTGTCATATGATGTAATCATTCGATTCGAGTCCAATGTGAAAATCTAAATAGAAACTCTTTCTATTATTTCACTCTACCATGGCCATGGATTTCTGGACTTGATTCTCATGATCATCATAGGGCTACTCCTCTACCACCGAGGTAGATAGATCCCATCTTGATGCAATCCAGTTCCTACAATGAACATGCTATAGCCAACATACACCTCAGGGTTCCATATGGCTAGGAGACCGAGTAATGGTGTAGTCAAACTATAACACCCTCAAGGTGAACTGCCGATGCATCTCAGGTCAAAGAACCAGACACACTACTGCAGCATCGAGTCAGTCATTGACGAGAAGGTAGACTTCCTAATGACTACTCGAGGTGGTCACGCTCAGTGCCCTCGTTCTCTAACGAGTACCTGTACTCTCGCTCCGGTGTCTCCACACCGTAGACTCAAGACTCATCTACTAAAGAGAAGCGATCGTACACCAACCTTCCGGATCAATCACCATCCTCGTGATGATCCTATGGTCGGGAGCTGTTTATGAGTTAATAATGATTATTCATGTCTTAAATTTTCAACTCTTGAAAATATGAATTATCATTATCATTAACTCAAAGGATGTATCACAGACACTAAATACACATGTGTGATAGAAAATAACCCATTTCATTAATTATAGTCAAAATTATAATTTTGCCCCTAGAAGTGTATTACAAGTGTCAGCCAATTCTGGCTTCTAGGGCACATATATCTAACAAGGGCAACCTTTTTGAAAAAGAAATTCCTTGGTAAAGGAACTATTGCATCTAAGGTTGAACTTAATAAAGTTCAATAGGTAGAAAAGTGGACATCTATATCTGAACCAGAACTAGATTCGATTAGATCAAATTCGGAGTCCAGTGTACCTACACCATTAAGGCCTTCCGATAGAGTACCGCATCAGTCGGACAGATACTATGATTTCTTGATCTGGGATGGTGATCCCATCAAACTCGATGAAAATGATGAGGATCCGATCACCTATATGGATGCTATGTAGAGACCTGATTCCAAGAAATGGCTTGAGGTTATGAAATCCGAAATGGAGTCCATGAAGGTCAACGATGTGTGGACATTGGTTGACCCATCCGAATGGGTTAAACCCATTGGGTATAAATGGATCTTCAAAAGAAAGAGAGGCATTGACGGAAAGGTGGAGAACTATAAAATCCATCTGATTGCCAAGGGATATCGTTAACATTATGGTATTGAGTATGACAAGATGTTCTTCCCTATGGCAATGCTCAATTCCATTCAGATTATGCTTGCAATTGCTGTCCATCTGGACTATGAGATCTGGCAGATGGATGTGAAGACAACATTTCTAAATAGAGAGTTGACTGAAGAGGTGTATATGATACAACCTGAGGGGCTCATATCTACAGATGAGTCTAAGGTGTGCAGGCTTTAGAGATCCATTTATGGACTGAAGCAGGCATCTCGGAGTTGGAATATGCATTTTGATAAAGTGATCAAAACATATGGCTTCATTAAGAATGGAGAAGAATTCTACATTTACAAATAGGAAAATGGTCTAGTAGTGATATTTCTTATTTGGTACATGGATGACATTCTCTTAATTGGGAATGACATCCCTGCACTATAGGGAATAAAAGTCTGGTTGTCATCACAGTTCTCCATGAAGGACTTGGGTGAAGCATCCTACATCCTAGGGATGAAGATCTGCAGGGATAGATCTAAAAGGATACTTGGATTATCCTAATTCATGTACATAGATACTATGTCGAAGAGGTTTAGCATGGAGAATTCTAGAAAAAGGCGATCTCTCGATAGGCCACAAAATTTCTCTCTCTAAGAAGGATTGTCCGACAACTCCTAAAGAGAGAGAGCGTATGAGTAGAGTCCCATATGCTTCGATAGTCAGATTTATCATTTATGCCATGACATGTACGAGATCAGACGTGGCATACTCACTAGGAGTATTGAGTAGATACCAGTCTGATCTCGAAGAAAATCATTAGAAAGTGGTTAAAGCCATACTTAAGTATTTGGGAAATACTAAGGATCAATGGTTGGTTTATGGCAAGTCAGATCTAAAACTTGTGGAATTTATAGACTCTAGCTTTTAATATGATCATGATGATAGCAGAAGCATATCATGATATATCTTTACTCTGAATGGTGGAGCCATCTGCTGGAAGAGTTCCAAGCAGCATACTATGGCAGACTCTATTTGTGAAGCAAAGTATGTGGCAGCATCAAATGCTGCAAAGAAAGCTGTGTGGCTGAGGAAGTTTACGACTGAGTTTAGAGTAGCACCCTACC
The DNA here is from genome assembly GCA_006176705.1 of Cocos nucifera. NCBI lineage: Eukaryota > Viridiplantae > Streptophyta > Magnoliopsida > Arecales > Arecaceae > Cocos > Cocos nucifera. The sequence goes on from QRFJ01001349.1 coordinate 43,921, forward strand.
TTGATGGTCCAATCTTACTCTACTACAACAACACTAGTGCCATTGCTTAAGTGAAGGAACTGAAGGCACATGAGCAGACGAAGCAAATTCTACGCCGCTTTCATCTACTTTGGAAGATTGTGGATTGAGATGACATCAACCTTCAAAAGATCAATGAAAAGTAGAACCTAGCTGACCCCTTCACTAAAGCCTTGGCAATAAAGGAGTTCTACAATTACAAGTCGAAAATGGGTATTAGATATTGTGCCAAGTGGTTTTAGGACAAGTGGAAGTTATTAGGAAATATGTTCTAAAGCCAATCATCGGCCTGTTGATGATTGAGCTACTTTATATTTATAATTGAATCATTAATAAATAAAATATATTTTTAGTATTTTTTATCATAATTATTCATCTTCTAACGAACTCTATTGTTGTGATGAAATCCTTAGGACTATTTAGCTTCGATAAGGAGAGGATTTATCAATTAGTCCTTAAATTTGTTCACCACCAAATGATAGGTTGTTAATAAGGATGACAACATCTATCGAGCATAAGTCATTGTATGCCATATAAGTTGGTTGTCCTCTTAATCAAAAAGTGTAGAGACATTGGTATGGCATATAGGTGAGATGTATAGGTATATCATCATTGAACATGACCAACTCTAGAGCATTCTACTGTCGAGAATATCTCTGATGGGATATAGGTATAAGTGTCCCTTTGACCTGAGATCATCTTAGTGATCTGCAAGCAACTCACTATGCTTTGGTACTAGACTAATTGAATTTTTAATTCAGTAATGGAAGACTTCTAGGCATAGTCAAGTATTTGCGAAGTCAGAGTGTGATCACGACGGGATTGACCACTCTAAGAGTTGAAGAAGAATGTATCACTGTATTTCAATATAGCAAAACCTTAGCCATGGTAATCCATCATATGGATTTGATATTTTGAAATACAATATGGACAACCTGATCAGAGTTGATAGTTGAACTTTGAGGTGTCCAACAAGCATTTTGTTCAAGGGGATGAATTATATGGAAACTATATCTGTATGGGTTCTATGGATGTTGTTCTACACATTCGACCTATCCGACCGTCGAGTACCATTGCTAGATGGTCACTTTGATTTATATAAAAATCTATTTCTATGCTACTGACTTAGGTTTGGACCTATGTGATCACACACATTAGAGCTCATGATCTAATCGGATGGTTGATCAATGATTAAGAATCGTTCTAGGAGTAAACAATCAATACGATTGGTGTTTAACCTAGTGCAAGTATTGCAGGAGGATTGATTAGCAATTAGATTGCTAATGGTTTAATTTGATTAAGCTAGAGGATTGAGATTAAGTCTAATTAAACATAATTTAATTAGATTTAGTTTGAACTTGATTGGATCAAGTTTAATTGACTTATTCGATAAGCCAAGTGCAAGGAAGAACTAGTCCTAGTCTAACTAGGACTCGGATCAATCCAATTTTTTAATTTGATTAAAAAATTAAATTAAAATTAAATCTAATTTAATCTAATTTAATTAAGATTTTAAATGAATTAGAATCTTATTAAATTGATTTGGTTTATTTTTAATTTTATTTGGTTAAAAGATCTTGTTTGACTAAGTCAAAATAGGAGTCCTAGCGTGACTAGGACTCCCTAACCTTGCACCACCTTAGCCCACGCCCCCCACGCCCATTTTTCTTTATTTTGTGCATGAGATCTTCTCTCCTTGATCATTACGCATGCCTCTCTCTCCCTACTTTTCTCATAAGGCAATTTGTTGGAAGACCAAGTCAAAAGGGGTGTTAGTTTTGCTTTAGGATTCTATGAGATAGAATTTTTGTTGACCAAATCTTCTCTCTCTTAAGTGTCGCCCCCTCTCTTATTTTTTCTCCACTATTTCCATGGTGAGAAAGGAGAATTTTATGCATTATCCCTTGCTAGATTCATAAGAAAAATTAGAGGGATGCCCAAGAGTTGGGCATCCCAACCACTTGCCAAATCTAGCCCTGCCTTGTCTAGTTTTTGACTTAGACAAGGACTCTTCTTTTTCTTTAAATTTTGGATAAATTTTATTCTAATTTTTTTATGAAATATAAAGCATTGGGAGAGGTTTGGGTGTGCAAAAATTAGAGGAAGAGGGTTCTTGGGCGTGGGGGGTCCATAGGCACCAAACTAGGTGTCTATATGAGAGAAAAGAGAAGAAGAAGAGGGTCATCTACTAGGACTATTTTATTCTTCATCTCTCGTCCTTCTTTTGAGTTTTTTCTAAGAGATTCTTAGATCAAAAAACTCTTCTCTTCCTTCTCATATTTTGGAGAGTCCATATTTTGAAGAAGAGAGTGTCAGATCGATCGTCGAAGAAGGATTAGAACGGTACTAGCATGCTGTGCTAATTTCCTGCATCAAACTTCAAATCAGAGTTCGTAGTTTTGTGTGAATGACTCCTAGAGGTTGGACGAATGTGCAACTCATGACTTTATCCTCAAGCCTAGATCAATAAGTTAGAACGTCTAACTTGCACAGATAATAGATCTAATCTATTGATTTCATACCTGCATTAGATATAGTGTAGATCTAAGTTGATGTGATCAAGCTTTCCTTCTTCTTTATTTTTTTAATTTTTGATTTAATATCGTACCTTGATCATGTAATAAATATGAGATCTAGATATTTATATATTTATTTAAATAAATATTTAATTTATTTAAGTCTTCCACTATCTGATTCTGAAATATTTTAAGATCTATCTGTGAAACTCTAGATCTGGTTCCTACAGGCAAAAGATACCATTAAAGTAGATCACTTAGCTCAGGTTGAGAGACAAGAAAGCTTCTTTAACTTTACCCTTGATTTTGTAGGAATGCAGGAGGAAGAGTATGATTGTTCTGATAAAATTTCTATTAAACATCTTCCTATTAAAAAGAGGTATATTTATCAAGAAGAAATTAATGAACTTCCTCTTGAACCTGTTTCTCCTACTATAGATTCTCATGAGCTAGACTTAGTGGCCAGAATTAAGATCTATTATTAGGTATGTATTTGATGAGTTAAATAAATTAGTGTCTATGTCCATAGAGTCACTCCAATCCATAGAGTCTATCCCCTTAGAATCTTTAGAGTCGGAGTCTAATAAAATAATTACAAAAAATGAAGGTAAGGTAGTACATTCTAAGGTTAAATTAGTTCTTCTAGCTTTAAGAAAGTCTACTTTATTTTTAAAAAAATTTAAAAAAGTCAGAAAAAAATTATAGAATAAAAGGTTCTAAGCCTTCTAAACTACCTAAACCATACAAGGAACCCTATATCTCTATAGATAAAGAAGGCTATTCTTCAAAAAAGTCCGATAAAGTATAATCTAAAACATCAAAAGAAAATTATAGAAATTTAGTTTTAGTTGACCTTGCAAATAATGTTAGCAATAGAACTAACCAAATTTTTAGGACTAATCTAATAGTTTAGACTCCCAACTTAGAATTCTATTATCCTACACTTGTCTAGGCAAATTTGCATTCGGAAGACATCTATGATACTACATTTGCCATTGAATTCAATCAGAATCTTGAGGAATTTGCTGAAAATAAAGAGATATTAAATTCAAATTTGAACAAGATTTATAATGATTCTGAGGAGATAATGGAGATAGCATCATATCTTTGGAGATAATTGAGGAGTTGGTGGGATTATCATCTCACCGACTATCAAAAGAATGAGATTCTAGATGCTATTAAAAGAAAATCTAATAAAAGCCATTACCTAGATTATCCTTTAGATTTTGTAATTATTGTAAATATCATACAAACATATGGAATTAGTCTTAGGATAGATCTCAAAATTTGTACAACTAGGATTTCCTTCAGATCCAAGTCAAAGTAAGGTTAGTTTGCAGACTACCTCCTTTATGCTCAGATTTGATCAGACCTATCATAAAGAATGAAGGCTTTGGTAGTATTCAATTTCATTTGTAAAGTTTCTTATTACATCTAGATTGTTGGATCTAAAGTTTTTGATGATTATTTGAGTTAGCAGAGAATACTTAGAAGAATAAAATTTGATAATCTCTACTATCAAGATAGACTCCTAACAAATAAATTTTATCTTAAATTTCATAAAAAATCTAAAAAAATATATTTTAATAAAAGAGCTAGAAAGATTCCTAAAGATAAGTAATAAATAGCTCTTTTGATTTGATATTCAAGGACTTATCCAAGAAAGAATACTAAAGAAATCAAATATCTTCTGATGAATCAATGCCATTCTGGAAAGAGAATATATGAGTGACCTTAATAAATACCAATTTGGAAGAATCTTTGGGCAGCTTGGATCATTTAGATTCCCATCCTAAAATAGACATTCTAATGAAAGATATTCTTTGATGATGAATCTTCCAATCTGGGAGATGCTTGTGATTCTCTAAAAAAACTATTTAGGAAACAATCCCTAATAGAAAATAGGAAAACTAACTTTAAAATATTTTGAGAAAACCTCAAAAATTAGAGCTAAGGTTATTTGAGGAAGACTCTACAAAACCCTGTCAAGAAATAGTAGAAGCTTCAATAAAACCTTTTAATTATAACAAAGTAATTGTAGATTAATGGAAAAGTAATCTGAAATTCTATCTTGAAGAGTCTCACTTCAACCAGCTCAGAAAAGCAGTTGAAGTAAAATACTTAAATAAATTATCCCTCATAACTAGAGACTCTAAGCTAGGAAAAAATAAGTTCAAACTTAGATTAAGAAGAAAAAAATTAAAATTGATAATCAATCATAAGGCCATAGACAAGTTATTCCAATAGTTAAAACACCAGACTCCATGTAGACAAAAAATTGCAAAAAGGATTAGAGGGGCCCGATGTTATTCTAAATGGCTTACAGTATTGAATTATGAAATAATTCAAATCTTTCTACCTTATTCTCACTTTTCAATAATATATCTCTATAACAAAGAAACATTCAAGTTCTCTATAATGTTACTTTAGAAAAATAATTAGAAGTGGACTTATAATACCTAAGATAAATATAAAATCACTTCAAGTAAATATTCAGATAGAAGACAAAATCCTTCCTTTAGAGCTAGTTCTAGAAGTAGCTAAAATACTCTTAAGAGAAGAACTATTATATGAATTTCGGAAGTATCTTGATAATATTGCAAATCTTTATATTGACATTACAAAAATCTTCTCTAGCGAAACTTCTATATAACTATAATCTTTAAGTCTGGAGAATCTTATTGGAACAATGATAGGATAATCTTATCTCCAACAAGCTTATTCAATAAGATTTTAGATAGGGATCTAAGGTCAGAACAAGATTGAATTCCACATCCTTATATCTTTGATAAAGAAATTATTTTTTACTTCGAGCATGAATGTCCTTCCTTCTTTAATCCTAGACTTTCCCTAGAATACTATTCCCTTATCAAAAGGTTATGGCGATCTCATGCATTCAATTGGAAAATGGATTTTTGTAAATCATTTATTACCTTGGTAAATTATATGGTAAAGTTAGAAAATAATTTCAAGCAAATAAAAGAAAATATTAAAATTGCCAAGGAAAGGACTATAAATAAGTCTTCTGATTGGATAGACCACTCTCTTTAACCTTTGCGGTCTAAGAATTACACTTCTCTCTTTACAAGATAAGCTCATCCTATAAAAAATAAAATTATCTAAAATACTAACTTTATTATCTTTTAACAAGGAATCAATTCAAAAGAATATCCATATCCAGGAGAGATGACTATCCAATATGAATCATGGCAAAGGTAAGATACTAAACCAATAAACTCTTCAAACTTCTCCCTCTATAGAAGTTTTGATTACCCTCAATGAAAAAATAATAATTAAAGAAAGGAGGTCTGGAGTCTGAAAAAAATCTTAAGAAGTTCTAACCCCAGAACTTCAAGAAATTATCATTGAAAAAATCATTCAGCCTAATGAAGTCAAAGAGTTATTTCGAGAGCTCCATCTCTACCTCATTATAGATTGGTGTTGGCTAAAGCTCTTTATTTCAAATTTTAATGTCAACTCGACCAAATCAATAGTAAGAGCTCTTTAAAAAGGATTTATCAAGCTGGCAACTATCAACTGCTCCTATCCTGATGGATATGTTCCTAGATAATGTTGCTACTATATTAAGACAACTTGGAAAAGATGCAGGAACCCTAAAAATAATAATCTACAGTGGAATCGAAGAGAGAAGGATAGAAGAAATTGTCTATCCTTTTCAAATCTATTACATCTCTTTATTTGAAGGAGGAAATCATGCTTATACCATTAGTGAAGATAAAATTAAGTATATGGAAGGATTTGATTTAGAAGATTATATCATCACTAACTATACTGAAGTCTATTGGATAGCCAAGGAGTTTCAAGAAAAAAAGATGCTGGATAGATGGAAGAATATGGGTCACTACAGATTTGCTAATAACTATTCCTAGAAGAAAAGAAGATACTTGGGACATTTTACTAAGCTCAAAAAATTATCTTGAAAAAGTAAAATATGAACTATAATATCCTAAAGGAAGCATCCAAAGAAAGCATCATGAAGTAGGATCTAACTTGATTATGAATATTCAGAAACTGAAGACAACAAATTCGAAGACATGCCAGAATTCGCTCATCTCTTTAAAAAAGACTCAACCAATTTGAAGACATGCCCAAATTTGCCAATCTATTTGAAGAAGATCTGACTTCTTCAAAAAAATTGATATCGATCTATTTATACAAAATAAAAAAAAAAGAAAAAAAAAGAATAGAAAAGAAAAATATTTTCTTACTAACCCTCTACCAAAACTTTTGGTAGAATGCATTTTCTTGTAGGTACTACTCTGTCTACTATGGCCATAAAAAGATCATTACTACTTAACCAATAAATAACCAGTGGCCAACAAAGCTATCAATCAGGCCTACAAAAGAACATTCAGAAATGACAAGTAATGGCCTATAGTATTCAGTATTTCTAAAGTGATGCATAACAATCTATAGGAAGATTTCCTAATAAGCATAGCTACAGGAAGATTCTTTGACAAAAGGAACTATAGAAAAAGATAGCTACAAGGAAGATCCGGACTTCATTCAACTTTCAAATCCGGGGACTCCAAACCAAGTGAAGTCCGCATTGTCCCCTTCCTCATCTATAAATAGAGGGAAAAGGGCTTCAGCTAGAGGAGGAGGTGGAGTGAGCGGTCAATAGCCTAAGTGATCCGAGTGCAAGAAGGCTCCACCTAGAGAGTTGAGAGTCTCTTCTCTTCTCTCTCTTGCTACTTTCCAAAGCTAAGGCAGAGCTTCTCTTTCTTCTTCCTTCCTCTCTTCTCTTCTCTTCTTCCTTTCTTTCCTTCTCATCTTCTTCTTCATTATCTCCTCATCTTCTTATCTTCTTCCTTCATTATCTCCTCATCTTCTCATCTCATATTCTCCACTTCTCCACTTTGACATCCACTTTATTCCCTTACCATACAGATGTCCTCCACCACATAATCTTTGCATAACCCTCCACTTATCACATTTTCCACCTATAAATAAATCAAAACTCCCTCTCTTTCTTCCACATTATTCTCTTCTAGAGAACCTTCTCCTCTCCTCTTCCTTAGCTCTTTTCTTCACTTCTCCATTCCATCTTCATTTCTCTTTCCTTCTACTATTCATCTTCTTTTGAAAGAAAACTCTTGCCCAAGCTCTCTTGTAAATATGTAAGTAAGGATATTTAGAGTATGATTAGCATGTATTAGCTTGTATTAAGCATGCTTGACATATCTGGTATGTAAATAAGTTTGTTTAAGCTTGTATGGTATGCTTTTGAGCTTTCTTCAGCACTAATGTAAGTACTTCTATGTAAATAAAGTGTGCTTTTCTTCATAATTAGTTCTTAATTACTTGTTCATAATTACTATTCATAGTTACTATTCATTATTACTATTTAGTTACTATTCAGTAGCTCGGTACTGTTGCAGAAACTACTGCTTAGTATTAGAGAAGATGTAATAGTACTGCTATAGAAATCCACTATCCAGTACTATAAATGAATGGGTACCGTAGTATGAGAAAAACCATCCAAGTACTACACGGGGTTGCTCTATAAAACAACAGTCAACCTTGAAGGATAAACCAATCCTAAGGCTGGTAGAGGCTGCATTATAAACAACCATGTAGTCAGTGATAAACAACTCAAATACCTCCTCATACCCTCAGTATCTTGATTGCATTATAAACAACCATGCAATCTACCAGTGCTGAGCATTAACTATTTACCAGTTAACTACTTGTCTAGTATGCTTTGACAGTAACTATTTATATTAACTTTTGAATAGTATGTTAGTAGTTAGTTTATTTAATTATTTATACTAACTATTAAGTTTATAACTATTTATACTAATTGTTGGGTTTATAGTTAGTTATTGCTTTATGTTTATTTAATTTATGCTTATGTTTGGTTCTAAGTTTATTTCAAAAAAATTAAAAAATATTCAATAATTAGTCTATTAGCATATTTATTCTGAATCTAAAAAAATATAAAAAAGATTTTCTTATTAAGTCATCTATCTGCATAGTATTTGAAGTTATTAGTGTCTGTCTACATGCTTGTCATAAGTACTTTTCTTCTTTCTAAGGTCAGAACAAGATTGAATTCCACATCCTTATATCTTTGATAAAGAAATTATTTTTTACTTCGAGCATGAATGTCCTTCCTTCTTTAATCCTAGACTTTCCCTAGAATACTATTCCTTATCAAAAGGTTATGGCGATCTCATGCATTCAATTGGAAAATGGATTTTTGTAAATCATTTATTACCTTGGTAAATTATATGGTAAAGTTAGAAAATAATTTCAAGCAAATAAAAGAAAATATTAAAATTGCAAGGAAGGACTATAAATAAGTCTTCTGATTGGATAGACCACTCTCTTTAACCTTTGCGTCTAGAATTACACTTCCTCTTTACAAGATAAGCTCATCCTATAAAAAATAAAATTATCTAAAATACTAACTTTTTATCTTTTAACAAGGAATCAATTCAAAAGAATATCCATATCCAGGAGAGATGACTATCCAATATGAATCATGGCAAAGGTAAGATACTAAACCAATAAACTCTTCAAACTTCTCCTCTATAGAAGTTTTGATTACCCTCAATGAAAAAATAATAATTAAAGAAAGGAGTCTGGAGTCTGAAAAAAATCTTAAGAAGTTCTAACCCCAGAACTTCAAGAAATTATCATTGAAAAAATCATTCAGCCTAATGAAGTCAAAGAGTTTATTTCGAGAGCTCCATCTCTACCTCATTATAGATTGGTGTTGGCTAAAGCTCTTATTTCAAATTTAATGTCAACTCGACCAAATCAATAGTAAGAGCTCTTTAAAAAGGATTTATTCAAGCTGGCAACTATCAACTGCTCCTATCTGATGGGTCTTCCACTATCTGATTCTGAAATATTTTAAGATCTATCTGTGAAACTCTAGATCTGGTTCCTACAGGCAAAAGATACCATTAAAGTAGATCACTTAGCTCAGGTTGAGAGACAAGAAAGCTTCTTTAACTTTACCCTTGATTTTGTAGGAATGCAGGAGGAAGAGTATGATTGTTCTGATAAAATTTCTATTAAACATCTTCCTATTAAAAAGAGGTATATTTATCAAGAAGAAATTAATGAACTTCCTCTTGAACCTGTTTCTCCTACTATAGATTCTCATGAGCTAGACTTAGTGGCCAAATTAAGATCTATTATTAGGTATGTATTTGATGAGTTAAATAAATTAGTGTCTATGTCCATAGAGTCACTCCAATCCATAGAGTCTATCCCCTTAGAATCTTTAGAGTCGGAGTCTAATAAAATAATTACAAAAAATGAAGGTAAGGTAGTACATTCTAAGGTTAAATTAGTTCTTCTAGCTTTAAGAAAGTCTACTTTATTTTTAAAAAAATTTAAAAAAGTCAGAAAAAAATTATAGAATAAAAGGTTCTAAGCCTTCTAAACTACCTAAACCATACAAGGAACCCTATATCTCTATAGATAAAGAAGGCTATTCTTCAAAAAAGTCCGATAAAGTATAATCTAAAACATCAAAAGAAAATTATAGAAATTTAGTTTTAGTTGACCTTGCAAATAATGTTAGCAATAGAACTAACCAAATTTTTAGGACTAATCTAATAGTTTAGACTCCCAACTTAGAATTCTATTATCCTACACTTGTCTAGGCAAATTTGCATTCGGAAGACATCTATGATACTACATTTGCCATTGAATTCAATCAGAATCTTGAGGAATTTGCTGAAAATAAAGAGATATTAAATTCAAATTTGAACAAGATTTATAATGATTCTGAGGAGATAATGGAGATAGCATCATATCTTTGGAGATAATTGAGGAGTTGGTGGGATTATCATCTCACCGACTATCAAAAGAATGAGATTCTAGATGCTATTAAAAGAAAATCTAATAAAAGCCATTACCTAGATTATCCTTTAGATTTTGTAATTATTGTAAATATCATACAAACATATGGAATTAGTCTTAGGATAGATCTCAAAATTTGTACAACTAGGATTTCCTCAGATCCAAGTCAAAGTAAGGTTAGTTGCAGACTACCTCCTTTATGCTCAGATTTGATCAGACCTATCATAAAGAATGAAGGCTTTGGTAGTATTCATTTCATTTGTAAAGTTTCTTATCACATCTAGATTGTTGGATCTAAAGTTTTTGATGATTATTTGAGTTAGCAGAGAATACTTAGAAGAATAAAATTTGATAATCTCTACTATCAAGATAGACTCCTAACAAATAAATTTTATCTTAAATTTCATAAAAAATCTAAAAAAATATATTTTAATAAAAGAGCTAGAAAGATTCCTAAAGATAAGTAATAAATAGCTCTTTTGATTTGATATTCAAGGACTTATCCAAGAAAGAATACTAAAGAAATCAAATATCTTCTGATGAATCAATGCCATTCTGGAGAGTATTGAGTGACCTTAATAAATACCAATTTGGAAGAATCTTTGGGCAGCTTGGATCATTTAGATTATAAAATAGACATTCTTGAAAGATATTCTTTTGATGAATCTTCCAATCTGGGAGATGCTTGTGATTCTCTAAAAAAACTATTTAGGAAACAATCCCTAATAGAAAATAGGATAACTTTACCCAAAAAAGAGCTAAGGTTATTTGAGGAAGACTCTACTGAAGAAATAGTAGAAGCTTCACTAAATAACGTAAAGGGAGTATCTGAATTCTATCTTGAAGAGTCTCACTTCAACCAGCTCAGAAAAGCAGTTGAAGCAAAATACTTAAATAAATTATCCCTCATAACTAGAGACTCTAAGCTAGGAAAAAATAAGTTCAAACTTAGATTAAGAAGAAAAAAATTAAAATTGATAATCAATCATAAGGCCATAGACAAGTTATTCCAATAGTTAAAACACCAGACTCCATGTAGACAAAAAATTGCAAAAAGGATTAGAGGGGCCCGATGTTATTCTAAATGGCTTACAGTATTGAATTATGAAATAATTCAAATCTTTCTACCTTATTCTCACTTTTCAATAATATATCTCTATAACAAAGAACATTCAAGTTCTCTATAATGTTACTTTAGAAAAATAATTAGAAGTGGACTTATAATACCTAAGATAAATATAAAACCACTTCAAGCAAATATTCAGATAGAAGATAAAATCCTTCCTTTAGAGCTAGTTCTAGAAGTAGCTAAAATACTCTTAAGAGAAGAACTATTATATGAATTTCGGAAGTATCTTGATAATATTGCAAATCTTTATATTGACATTACAAAAATCTTCTCTAGCGAAACTTCTATATAACTATAATCTTTAAGTCTGGAGAATCTTATTGGAACAATGATAGGATAATCTTATCTCCAACAAGCTTATTCAATAAGATTTTAGATAGGGATCTAAGGTCAGAACAAGATTGAATTCCACATCCTTATATCTTTGATAAAGAAATTATTTTTTACTTCGAGCATGAATGTCCTTCCTTCTTTAATCCTAGACTTTCCCTAGAATACTATTCCCTTATCAAAAGGTTATGGCGATCTCATGCATTCAATTGGAAAATGGATTTTTGTAAATCATTTATTACCTTGGTAAATTATATGGTAAAGTTAGAAAATAATTTCAAGCAAATAAAAGAAAATATTAAAATTGCCAAGGAAAGGACTATAAATAAGTCTTCTGATTGGATAGACCACTCTCTTTAACCTTTGCGGTCTAAGAATTACACTTCTCTCTTTACAAGATAAGCTCATCCTATAAAAAATAAAATTATCTAAAATACTAACTTTATTATCTTTTAACAAGGAATCAATTCAAAAGAATATCCATATCCAGGAGAGATGACTATCCAATATGAATCATGGCAAAGGTAAGATACTAAACCAATAAACTCTTCAAACTTCTCCCTCTATAGAAGTTTTGATTACCCTCAATGAAAAAATAATAATTAAAGAAAGGAGGTCTGGAGTCTGAAAAAAATCTTAAGAAGTTCTAACCCCAGAACTTCAAGAAATTATCATTGAAAAAATCATTCAGCCTAATGAAGTCAAAGAGTTATTTCGAGAGCTCCATCTCTACCTCATTATAGATTGGTGTTGGCTAAAGCTCTTTATTTCAAATTTTAATGTCAACTCGACCAAATCAATAGTAAGAGCTCTTTAAAAAGGATTTATCAAGCTGGCAACTATCAACTGCTCCTATCTGATGGATATGTTCCTAGATAATGTTGCTACTATATTAAGACAACTTGGAAAAGATGCAGGAACCCTGAAAATAATAATCTACAGTGGAATCGAAGAGAGAAGGATAGAAGAAATTGTCTATTCTTTTCAAATCTATTACATCTCTTTATTTGAAGGAGGAAATCATGCTTATACCATTAGTGAAGATAAAATTAAGTATATGGAAGGATTTGATTTAGAAGATTATATCATCACTAACTATACTGAAGTCTATTGGATAGCCAAGGAGTTTCAAGAAAAAAGATGCTGGATAGATGGAAGAATATGGGTCACTACAGATTTGCTAATAACTATTCCTAGAAGAAAAGAAGATACTTGGGACATTTTACTAAGCTCAAAAAATTATCTTGAAAAAGTAAAATATGAACTATAATATCCTAAAGGAAGCATCCAAAGAAAGCATCATGAAGTAGGATCTCTTGATTATGAATATTCAGAAACTGAAGACAACAAATTCGAAGACATGCCAGAATTCGCTCATCTCTTTAAAAAAGACTCAACCAATTTGAAGACATGCCCAAATTTGCCAATCTATTTGAAGAAGATCTGACTTCTTCAAAAAAATTGATATCGATCTATTTATACAAAATAAAAAAAAAAGAAAAAAAAAGAATAGAAAAGAAAAATATTTTCTTACTAACCCTCTATCAAAACTTTGGTAGAATGCATTCTTGTAGGTACTACTCTGTTACTATGGCCAAAAAAGATCATTACTACTTAACCAATAAATAACCAGTGGCCAACAAAGCTATCAATCGGCCTATAAAAGAACATCAGAAATGACAAGTAATGGCCTACAGTATTTCTAAAGTGACGTATAACAATCTATAGGAAGATTCCTAATAAGCATAGCTACAGGAAGATTCTTTGACAAAAGGAACTATAGAAAAAGACAGCTATAAGAAGATTCGGACTTCATTCAACTTCAAATCCGGGGACTCCAAACCAAGTAAAGTCCGCATTACCCCTTCCTCATCTATAAATAGAGGAAAAGAACTTCAGCTAGAGGAGGAGGTGGAGTGAGCGGTCAACAGCCTAAGTGATCAAGTGCAAGAAGGCTCCACCTAGAGAGTTGAGAGTCTCTTCTATTCTCTCTCTTGCTACTTCCCAAAGCTAAGGCAGAGCTTCTCTTTCTTCTTCCTTCCTCTCTTCTCTTCTCTTCTTCCTTTCTTTCCTTCTCATCTTCTTCCTTCATTATCTCCTCATCTTCTTATCTTCTTCCTTCATTATCTCCTCATCTTCTCATCTCAAATTCTCCACTTCTTCACTTTGACATCCACTTTATTCCTTACCATACAGATGTCCTACACCACATAATCTCGACAAAACCCTCCACTCCAGCACTTTTTCCACCTATAAATACATCAAAACTCCCTCTCTTTCTTCCACATCATTCTCTTCTAGAGAACCTTCTCCTCTCCTCTTCATTAGTCTTTTTCTTCATTTCTCCATTCCATCTTCATTTCTCTTTCCTTCTACTGTTCATCTTCTTCTTTTGAGAGAAAACTCTTACCAAAGCTCTCTTGTAAATATATAAATATGTTTAGAGTATGATTAGCATGTATTAGCTTGTATTAAGCATGCTTGGCATATCTAGTATGTAAATAAATTTGTTTAAGTTTGTATGGGATGCTTTTTAGCTTTCATCAGCACTAACGTAAGTACTTCTATGTAAATAAAGTGTGCTTTTCTTCATAATTAGTTCTTAATTATTGTTCATAATTACTATTCATAGTTACTATTCATTATTACTATTTAGCATTGTAGCTCGGTACTGTTGCAGAAACTACTGCTAAGTATTAGAGAAGATGTAATAATGCTGCTATAGAAATCACTATCCAGTACTATAAATGAATGTACCGTAGCATGAGAAAAACCATCCAAGTACTACACGGGGTTGCTCTATAAAACAATAGTCAACCTTGAAGGATAAACCAACCCTAAGGCTGGTAGAGGTTGCATTAGAAACAACCATGTAATTAGTGTAAACAACTCAAATACCTCCTCATACCCTCAGTATCTTGATTGCATTGTAAATAACCATGCAATTACGAGTGCTGAGCATTAACTATATACCAGTTAACTACTGTCTAGTATGCTTTGACAGTAACTATTTATATTAACTTTTGAATAGTATGTTAGTAGTTAGTTTATTTAATTGTTTATACTAACTTTAAGTTTATAACTATTTATACTAATTGTTGGGTTTTAGTTAGTTATTGCTTTATGTTTATTTAATTTATGCTTATGTTTGGTTCTAAGTTTATTTCAAAAAAATTAAAAAATATTCAATAATTAGTCTATTAGCATATTTATTCTGAATCTAAAAAAATATAAAAAAGATTTTCTTATTAAGTCATCTATCTGCATAGTATTTGAGTTATTAGTGTCTGTCTGCATGCTTGTCAAAGTACTTTTCTTCTTTATTATCTGCATAGTCTATCTGTCTTTAGTGTATGTCCATCCTATCTATTTGATGGTCATCTTAAGTAGTCATAATTATTATATATTTGCTTTATCTCAGGCTATTGTCTTCTCCTATTCTTAAAAGTGTCCAATTTGCACTTTCATTCCTGGGTTCCGGACTGTATTGTATACGTACATGGGCAGTATCGTATACTTTGGAGCTCATCCTTTAGTATGGCATAATTGGTATTTGATCTTGGTTGTTGGTAAGAGATATTTTATCCGTCTTATACCATCCGAATCTGGTGTTCCCAGTTCAGTTGCCTAGCATAAGTTGATATGGTGGATCTCCATATCACTCTGGATTTGAGGTTCCATCTTCGAGGGCCTGGATCATCTGGTACTAGACCCTTGTTCATTTTTATGCCGAGGGAAAGGAATTGGTATATGATTATATGAAAGTTTTCATAGCGGACTTGTTTCCACAGCTTCATTTCTCATCTATTCATTTGGATTATATGGAGGTTTTTATAGTGGACTTATTCCCATAGCTTTATTTCTCATCTATTCAGTTGCTGTGTAGTAAGAACCCATTTGATTAAGCTGATGGACAGGCGTGTGTTTAGGGTCAGTAAGTCATAGATTTGTGAGCATGAGGTATGGCTAGTATTGACCAATCTCTTTTTGCCTGCACAACTTGGCCTGAGGATGATGAGTAACCTATCTTTCTAAGGACAATGACTGCAGAAAAATCTAATCCTGTAACTATAGAGGAGTTAGAAAATAGTTTAGATAAGTATGAGATAATAACTACTCTAGATACTAATTATGATCCTTCTAGTAATATAAAAATAAAAATTATAAAAATAGCTCATAATGTTGATAGACCTTATCTGCCTAATCTTGAGATTGCTAAGTTCTAGATTAATAAAGAACTACTTAAAAAATATTTTGAATATGAAGAATATCATAAAAAGCAGTTCTTTAGCTCCTAAAATAAAACACAGAGAGACTTTATTAGGAAAGTTTGGTTCAGCCAAATAAGGGCTGAAGAGAGACATATTCTCTTCTTTGACTGGCTTGATCAATATTATCCTAAGGGTCTTAAGAAAGCTAAGCCGAAAGTTCAGACATTAAAAAGGCTAAGCCTAAAGTTCAGACATCAATATTTTCAATCTTGGAAGATTGATGGTAGTCTTGCTGAGACACCAATTCACCCTTAAACCCAATCAAGGTTGAAGGAGAGATAAGTAGACCTAGTTTAGAAGCTAGTCATTCTGAAGTATCTAATGTTAAGACAGAAGATATTATTAAGGTAGAACACTTAGTTCAGGTTGAGAGGCAATAAAGCTTCTCTAAATTTGCCCTTGATTCTATAGGATTGCAGGAGGAAGAGTCTGATTGTTCTGATAAAATTCTTACTGAACATCTTCCAATCAAAAAGAGGTATATTTATCAAGAAGAAACTAGTGAACTTTCTCTTGAACCTGCTTCTCCTACTATAGACTCTCATGCACTAGATTTAGTGGCCAGATTAAGATCTATTATTAGGTATGTATTTGATGAGTTAAATAAATTAGAGTCTATGTCCATAGAGTCAGTCCCATCCATAGAGGCTATCCCCTTAGAATCTTTAGAGTCTAAAATAATTAGAAAAAATGAAGATAAGGTAGTACATTCTAAGGCTAAATTAGGACTTTTAGCTTTAAGAAAGTCTGGTTTATCCTTGAAAAAATCTATTAATATTAGAAAAATTATAAAATAAAATGTTTTAAGCCTTCTAAATTATCGGAACCCTATAGGAAACCCTATATGTCTATAGATAAAGAAGGCTATTCTTCAGAGAAGTCTGATAAAGTATTATCTAAAAAATCTGAAGAAAATAATAGAACTTTAGTCTTAGGTGACCTTGTAGATATTGTTAGTATTAGAACTAACCAAATCTTTAGGACTAATCTAATGGTTCAGACTCCCAACTTAGAATTCCATTATCCTAGACTTATCCAGGCATATTTGTATTCGGAAGTCATCTATGATATTACATCTGCCACTGGATTCAATCAGAATCCTGAGAAATTTGCTGAAAATAAAAAGATATTAAATTCAAATTCTGACAAGATTTATAATAATTCAGAGTAGACAAGGGAGATAGCATCATATCTTTGAAGACAATTGAGGAGTTGGTGGGATTACCATTTCACTGACTATCAGAAGAATGAGATTCTAGATGCTACCAAAAAGGAATCTAATAGAAGCCATTACTTAGATTATCCTTTAGATTTTGTAATTATTGAAAATATCATATAAACATATAGAACTATTCTTAGGATAGATCTTAACATTTGTGCAGTTAGGATTTCTTTAGATCCAGATCAAAAGCTTATTTGCAGACTACCACCTTTATTCTCAGATTTGATCAGACCTAGTGAAGGGTTTGGTAGCATTAATTTTAATTATAGAATTCCTGATTACATCTGGATTGTTGGATCTGAACTAATTGATGATTATTTGAGTCAGTAGAGAATAATTAGAAGAATAAAATTTGATAATCTCTGCTATCAAGATAGATTCCTAACAAATAAATTTTATCTTAAATTTCATAAAAGATCTAAAAAAAATATTTTAATAAAAGAGCCAGAAAAATTTTTAAAGATAAGATAGAAATAGATCTTTTGAAAAGATATTCGAGGACTTATCTAAGAAAGAATATTAAAACCAAATAACTTATGAAAAATCATTGCCATTATAGAAAGGATAGAGTGATCTTAATATATATCAATTTGGAAGAATTTTGTGGCAGTGAAGGATAGTTTTATGCTGATGAATCCGGTAATATCCCAATCCTAGAAGCCACTAAGAATTCTAAAGAAAAAGCTCCATTAATTGATGATAAGAAAGATTTCTTAGGATCCAATGATAAGCATGAAGTTCGAAAATGGTGCTGTGAAATCTTACTCAAAATTAGAGACTATCAATTTAAAACCAAAGTTTTGATACACTTTGGAGCTGATATAAACTGTATTAAGAAAAACTTAATTCCTTTGAAAATATTTTGAGAAAACAACTCAAAATATTAGAATGGTAAATGGAGAAAACCTTAGGGTAAGAAATTAAATCTCTAATGTTCATGTTTGTGTAGGAAGTACCTACATTCAAACGTCCCTTTTTTTAGTCAAAACCCTAAATCGAGAAGTTATATTAGGAAACCCCTTTATAACATCAATAAAACCTTTCACTGTTACAGACAAAGGTATTATTATAAAGATTAATGGTGAAAAGGTAATATTAAACTTTGATCTTGAAGAGACTTTCCTCAAGGAACTAAAATAGGTAGTTGAAGTTAGATTCGTAAATAAGTTATCTAAGAAAAAACTTATCAAGTTTTCTTTTCAATCTACTAAAAGGAGCTATTAAATTTATAGAAAGACCTATTAATATTAGAATAGACAAAGCCATAAAAATCTATTACAAACACCGTTTTTTCTATCCACCTTGTATCTTAGAGGAAATTAAGTTCTTACCAAAGAAAAATTTAGTGAAAAGAACTATTCTCTGGATGTATACCCTTTTCCACAATAAAAGGATGACTATGGTTAATGCCTTTAAATTTCAAAAATCCCTGGTTCAGTACTACTTGAATATCTTTAACTTTTATGAAATCTCCTATAAAAGATAGAATAGTCATCTCATGATCTTCCTGGCTTGGAGAGTCCAGCATGTCGAGATAATAAAGAAGATCAATAGAAAGGTATATCGTCTTTTTGTATATCATCTTTTATATTTTGAAATAGTCTATCAAGATGTTTTCAAAATTATATTCAATTCTTTTAACCTAGCCTTAGAAAATATTTTAAGACAAGATGGAAAAAGGATGAAAAAACAAACTACTAATCAATGGCAAATCATTTCTTCTGACCTTAAAAAGATAAATATAAATTCACTTCTCTATCCTTATAATCATTACAGGAAAAAGATTTATAAGAAGGCCATTCTAATTAAAAGGACTATTTCTAAGAAAGGAAAGCTTCCTCTAGAGCCAAATGAAGAAAACCCAATTCCCTCATTCTACAATCCAAGACTTCCTCAAGAGACTTTTGACTTAATTAATCAAGTATGGAAAACTCATCTCCTGGATCAAAAAAAGGAATTTCAGAAAGGCTTTGACTACTCTTGCAGATCATCTATCTGAAAGAAAAATTATCTTTAACAAAAATAAAAGAACAAATATCACTGGTTGGAGGACAATCAAATCAAGTTACTCCAAAACTAGTCACTCTCTACCAGATCTGCAATGATTGTATAGAGACGCCAACTATGGTCAAGCTAAAAAGGCTTGACTATTGGAAAAAGGCCCAGGAAGCAAGTGCTAAACTCTGAGTTACTTGAAGACATCCTTCAAAGAGCAACCCAGCCGAATGAAGTCAAAAGGCTACTAGAAGATCTACAAATGTTCTTAATAAATGGTTGGAGCTATCCAAAATTATATTTCCCATTGTTCAACATCTTTGCCATGAAAGAAGAAGTTAGAGCTTTATACAAAGGATTAATACAAATAATATCAGTAGACCCCTTTGCCAGTTTACATATGTTTTTAGCAGTAGGCAGCAGAGTTCTCAATACAATTGTAAGAAAGTATCAAAGTATACTAAGAGTAAAAATTTTTAGCAGGGCTTGAAAATCAAGGAAAATAGGAGAGATCATTCATCCCTTTCAAATTTATGAAGTCGGCATATTAGAGGAAGAAGACTATGTTGAGATAACTGAAAGAAATGGTGAAGAACTTCCAAAGCTCTTTGATTTCAAAGAATACCAAGAAAATTGCTATGTTGATGAGTCTACCAAGAAGCCCAAAAGAGAAAAACTCAGAAATGTTGGAATGACGGAAGAATTTGGATAACTACTTATGATTCCCATAGAAATTAAAAGACAAACAGATTAGGGGAGAACATGGGAACCATTGTTAAAGATAGAAAACTATCCTCAAGAGGTTCAAGGTAGATTACTTGATCAAAAAAATATTCTCAAAAGAAGTTATCAGTCAAGCTCTCCAACTTTTGAAGAAGCTTCTTCTAGCCTACTAAATATAGAACTAAATTCTCCTAAGCATTCAAACTCAAAGGAAATGAAGATCAGTTTATCGATATATTCACTCTCAACAATCAAGAAGCAACCTTTTCATCCTTTGAAGACTTGACATCTTTTGAACTCAACCCACTAGGTTGAGATGTAAAGAAAAAAAAAAAAGAAAAAAATTTTTTCTTACTAACCCTCTACCAAAACTTTGGTAGAATGTTTTCTTGCAGGTACTAATTTCAAAATCCATTTGCCTTCCACTACATCCATAATTGCCTAGCCAAATAAATGATCAGTGGCCCGCAAAAGCTGTCAACCAACCTACAAAAGAATTTCAAAAATGACAAGTAACAGCCTATAGTATTCCTAAAGTGATGTATAACGATCTATAGGAAGATTCGCTACAGTACTTCCATAGTGATGCTATAGGAAGATTCTTAATAGTACAGCTACAGGAAAAGACAACTATAGGAAGATCCGAACTTTATTTAGTCTCAAATCCGAGGACTCCAAACCAAGTGAAGTCCACACTACCCCTTCCTCATCTATAAATAGAGGGGAAGGGCTTCAATTAAAGGAGCAGGTGGAGTGAGCAGTCGACAGCCTAAGTGATCCGAGTATGGAAAATCTCCACCTAAAGAGTTAAGAGTCTCTTCTCTTCTCTCTTTTGCTACTTTCCAAATCTATGGTAGAGCTTCTCTTTCTTCTTCCTTCTCTTCTTTCTCTTCTTCGTTCTCTTCCTTTCTTTCCTCCTTTCCTTCTCTTCTCTTCTTCCTTATCTTCTCTTCATCACATCATTCTCTTCCAGAGAACCTTCTCCACTTCACTTCATTAGCCCTTTCCTTCACTTCTCCATTCCATCTTCATTTCTCTTTCCTTCTACTATTCTTCTTCTTCTTCTAAGAGAAAACTCTTACCAAAGCTCTCTTGTAAATATGTAAGTAAGTGTGTTTAGACTATAATTAGCATGTATTAGCTTGTATTAAATGTGCTTGGCATTTCTGGTATATAAATAAGTTTGTTTAAGCTTGTATGGTGTACTTTTGAGCTTTCTTCAGCACTAATGTAAGTACTTTTACATAAATAAAGTATACTTTTCTTCATAAGTAGTTCTTAATTACTATTCAAATTGCAGTTCATAGTTACTATTCATAGTTACCATTCATTATTACTATTCATAACTACTGTTCATAGTTACTATTCAGTACTGTAGCTCAATACTATTGCAGAAATCACTGCTCAGTATTGGAGTAGATACAATAGTACTACTATAGAAACCATTATCCAGTACTATAAATGGGGGTACCATAGTATGAGAAAAACCATCCAAGTACTACACGGGGTTGCTCTATAAAACAACAGTCAACATTGAAGGGTAAACCAACCTTGAGGCTGGTAGAGACTGCATTGTAAACAACTATGCAGTCAGGATAAACAACCCAAATACCTTCTTGTAACCTCAGTATCTCGATTGCATTGTAAACAACTATGCAATCAGTATTGAGCATTAACTATTTACTAGTTAACTACTATCCAGTATGTTTTGACAGCAACTCTTTATATTAACTATTTAATAGTATGTTAGTAGTTAGTTTATTTAATTATTTATGCTAATTGTTAAGTTTATAACTATTTATATTAACTGTTGGTTTGTAGTTAGTTATTGCTATATGTTTATTTAATTTGTGCTTCTATTTTGTTTTAAGTTTATTTCAGAAAAAAGCAAAAAATATTAGTTAGCTGATAGTCTATTAGTATGTTTAATTTTAAAAAATATAAAAAAAAAATTTCTATTTAATTAACCGATCTATCTGCATAGTATTCATCTATCTGAGTTATTAGTGTTTGTCTTTAGTGTATGTCCATCTTACCTTTCTGATGGTCATATTAAGTAGTTTTAGTTATTATCTGTTTGCTTCATCACAGGCTGTTGTCTTCTCCTCTTATTAAAAGTATCCAATTTGTACTTTCATTTTTGGGTTTTGGATTGTATTGTATACATGCACGGGCAATATCGTATACTTTGAAGCTCGTCCTTTAGTATGGCATAATTGGTATTTGGCCTCGGTTATTGGTATGAGACATTTTGCTCATCTTATACCATCCAAATTTGGTGTTTTCAATTCGGTTGCCTAGCGTAAGTTGATACAATGGATCTCCATATCGCTCTGGATTTGAGGTTGCCTCTCTAGGGGCCTGGAACATCTGGTATCAGAGTCTTGTTCTTTTTTGTGCCGGAGGGAAAGGATTGATGTCTGATTATATGGAGGTTTTTGTAGTGGACTTATTTTCATAGCTTCATTTCTCATCTATTCATTTAGATTTTATGGAGATTTTTGTAGTGGACTTGTTCCCGCAGCTTCATTCTCATATGTTCAGTTACTGTGCTGTAAGAACCCGTTTGATTAAGTCGATGGATAGGTATGTGTTTAGGGTCAGCAAGTCATAGATTTGTGGGGATGAGGTATGGCTGGTATCTTGTAAGGCTGAGGTATGGTTGGTATCGACCAATCTCTTTTTTGCCTACACAACTTGGCTTGAGGATGGTGAGTAACCTATCTTTCTAAGGACAATGAGTATAGAAAAATCTAATTCTATAAATATAGAAAAGCTAAAAAATACAATACTACAAAAATGGTCTATGGCAGCGCTTACTATGGCAGCAATTTTCGAAACCACTGTTATAGCACCTATGGCAGCAATTTTTGTTAACCGTTGTTATAGGTCAGACCTATAGCAGCAGTTTTTGTAACCGCTACTATAGGTCTAATATATAGCAGTGGTTAACTAAAACCACTGCCATAGGTCAGACGTATAGTAGTGGTTATAAAAAACTACCATCATAGGTCGATCTATAGCAGCAGTTCATTATAACTGCTGCCATAAGTCGGACCTATAGCAGCGGTTAGTAAGAACCGTTGCTATAATCTGATTTATGGCAGCGGTTAATTGTAATCACTGTCATATATATTTTTTTCTTTAAATATTATATAATTTTAAAATTTAATATCCATCTTGATCATTCATTATCTAAATAATTATCATTAGAGTATCGTTGCAAAAGATCACCTCGATCTGATGGCCCTAACTTCATCGATCAAAAAAATTTGATTTCGACGACCACGAATGATGATGCAATGATCTGATAGATGGAGATCTTTGATGGATCCAAAAATCTGCAATGATAATTTTGGTGATGTTTGTAGTATTCTATCAAATTTTCACTTCAATCAGATATCGTTATCTTGGTCAATTTAGTATAGGTTAGTTTCGATCATTAAATGATAAACGATTGATCAAAGGACCAAACGGTGTCCGATTATAAGATAATTTATTTTATAAATGATCTTGGCTACTACTTTAATTATTTTTTATGATGGTGATTATAAAATTCAATTCATGAGATGAAGATCGATCTAAAACTATACATCTCCTGATAATCATTATGAAACTTCACTTGTTATTATGCTCGTGCTTTTGCAATATCTGCTTAACATGAATAATTTATATGAAAATAATTTAAATTTTACTATTATAACCATATAAAATATTTAAAATTATAACAAAGATTATTTGACTAAAAAATTATCTCATAATCAAATACCATTTAATCCTTTGATCGCTTGTTTCTAATTTAACGGCCAAAATCATTCCGTACTAAATTAACCATGATAACGATATTCAATTGAAGTGAAACTTTGATAGTATGCTATAAATATTATCAAGATCATCGTTGCAGGTTTTCAAACCCATCGAAGGTCTCCATCTATCAAATCATCTCATCGTCATTCGTGATCGTTGAAATCAAATTTTTCTGATCGATGAAGCTAGGGCCATCGGATTGAGGCGATCTTTTGCGACAACACTCTAATGATAATTATTTAGATAATGAAAGGTGAAGATGATCATTAAATTTTAAAATTATATAATATTTAGAGAAAAATAAGGAAAAAATTATTTCCTACATATGGCAGTGGTTGTCAAAAATCGATGCTATAGATCAGGATCTATGGTAGCGATTTTGGGTAACCGCTGCTTTAGATCTATGGCAGCGGTTCAATAACCACTATCGTAGGTTAGGTTAAAAATATCTAAATTTTTTTTCTCTTTCGTGTGCGCTCAATCTTTCTCGCTTTCTCTCTCCCCCTCCTCTTCATCATCGGTGAGGCTTCTTCCTCCCTCGGCCAGGCATTGTCGCCCCTCCTTCCTCCCGACCGACGTCGACCCTCCTCCCCCTCCGATCCTGGTGTCACCCCTCCTTTCCCCTCGACTAGTTCCACCCCTACTTCCCCCTTCCTCTCCGGGCCCCCCATCCCAGGCCGCCCCTCCTCGCCACCACACCCCGCCACCCACCCCCCAACCCCTCCATCCGACAGTCCCTCGGCCCCCAGCAAAACCCCCCCTCGGTGAACCCCCCTCCACCCTCACTCGGTCCCCCATGAAACCCCACCCTCCGCCCCTCCATCCGACCGTCTCTCGGTCCATAGCGAACCCACCCCCTCTAGCGAACCCCCATTCGACCCTCCTTTGGCCCCCGCGAAACCCCACCCCCCACCACCACCACCATTCTGACCCTTCCTCAGTCGAGTGCGAAGCCTCCTTCAGCCCGTCATCACTGTGCCCCCCTCTCCCTAGCCCCCCATCCCTGGCCGTCCTTGCTTTCTCTCTTTTTCTCTCTTTTTTCTCTCTTGTCTATCTCACTATCTTGCTTTTATTTCATAGGTTACCTTTAGTGCCGTCATCCTCCTCTAGCATCATCGCCGACGATCCATAGAGCTTTCGGTGCGACCCGCTCTTTATAGCCATAAGTATATTTTTTTCTTAATTTTATAGTATTATTTATTACTCATATATATTTATAATAATTTATAAAATATTTATAATAAATATTATAAATATTATAATTATCTACATGTCATAGTTTTTAAGCCGTACCATGATGGTAGCCTTAGGTCATGCCATGTCGGCGGTTATGGACTAGATCTATCAACAGGTTAGGTTTGGATCAAAATCTAGATATTTAGATTCAGACTCAATTTTAATTACTGGTATCGGATCTGAACCCGAATATCCGATGGGTCTGTCCTTGAGAGAGGAAGGAAGGGATCCGACCTCGCCGCCATCATTAGGAGGGAGGGGGTCCCGCCTCATCGCCATCATTGGGAGGGAGGGGGTCCGGCCTTCCCAACGAGGGAGATCGAGAGAGGGAGAGTGGGAGATCGAGAGAGCGAGAGAGCAAGAAAGGGGATCCGACCTTGCTGACATCACTGGGAGGGATGGGGTCCAGCCTTGCCGATGAGGAAGATTGAGAGAGTGAGAGAGGGAGGGATGGGATCCAGCCTCATCGATGAGGGAGATTGAGAGAGGGAGAGAGGAAGATCGAGAGATGAAAAAGCTGGGAGGGAGGGGTTTGGCCTCACCGCTATCGCTGGTGAGAGAGATCGAGAGAGGGAAAGAGGGAGTGATCGAGGGGATGGCACACAGTCGAGCCGGCTCGAATATGTAGCCAAGTC
The DNA here is from genome assembly GCA_006176705.1 of Cocos nucifera. Lineage (NCBI taxonomy): Eukaryota > Viridiplantae > Streptophyta > Magnoliopsida > Arecales > Arecaceae > Cocos > Cocos nucifera. The sequence continues at coordinate 69,645 of QRFJ01001349.1, forward strand.
GACTCGGGCCGTGATCGAGCCGACTAGGGGAGGACCCTAATTGGATGTCTTAGACATGGAGCTGGCTGTCTCAGGTATGGAGCCGGCTTGACTTTCGAGCAAATAAAATTTGATATGTCATGATATTATATTGATTAATGTTCATTAACGTTACAGGTCACGATGGCACCGAAATGCCATATAGCTTTCACCCCTACCTCTCAATGGGTTATGCGTAATTCAGCATTCGAGGAGCAGTCGAAGTATACTCCATCCACCTTGGCATCGATTGCTCAAGGACCTTCACCGTCTGTATCTACTCCACCAATGGCATCTACTCCACCAACTCCTGAGCCTTTACCATCGCAGGCATCTGAGTGTACATTTTTATTATATTATCATAACTTTATTTTTTATATAATATTTATATACTTATATATTTGCATAATATATTTGCATTGAAGGTGCATCATCCAGTTGGACATTTCATAGTTCCATACATATGGCACATGTGTGGAACCGCCAATATCAAGTGATGGTGCAGTATGATGCGGAGGGGATGTCAGTAGGGGAGACCGTGTGGAAGATGCATTTCTTTTTTGGAGTGCTTGTGAGGTGGTCGGACATCATTTTCGTAGAGCCCAGAGACTAGTGTTTAATGGATGATGCTATGAGGGATCGGGTATGGGAGGAGATATGAGTAAGTACGCACATCTTAGTTATATTTATGCATTTTATATGTTTACACTATATATGTTTGATTAGAATAATTTTATAACTAATTTTTGATAAATTTATGCAGAGGAGGTATGATTTTCTCGATCACTTAAGGGCTCAAGATGCCCGACTGAAGAAGATCGGAGAGTTGTATCAGGGTTACAAGGTCAAGCTCCACAGAGGATGGCTCAAGCACTGACAAGACACTCTGGAGGAGCTTGTTCCCTGGATATAGGACTATCCTCCAAGTTAGTGGGAGAGAATGGTTAGACACTGGAGGAGCCAAGAGTTCGAGGTAAAATTTCTAAATTTTAAATTTTTTAATACGTTTAAAATTTTATTTAATTTTTTTTTAAAATATTTATTATTTATTTGAATACTTGTTAGACTACCTTCCATCAGAATTGGGAGAATCGTGCAGCCTAGGAGTATATGCACACTCTAGGCCGCGAATCTATGGTCAGTCGTATGCATAGAGAGGTAATTAATTCTAAATCTTACTAGATAAATTAAATTTAAATTTTTTATCATCTTTTTGATAATTTATTTTTTATTATAGCTGATGAGAGATGGAGTGATGCTTAGCCGTAGCGAGATTTTCCAATCCAGCCGTACGGACAAGATGGGTAGGTCGATGAATACCGTGATCGGACGTATTTTTGTAAGTATTAAATATATTAGTATATATGATTAGTATTATAGTATTTTTTATAAAATTTTATTTTAATTTATAATTATAGTATCAATTAGATGCACTCACGAGCGAGGGCCTGAATACCTTAGGGCCCCATGACCATTTATCTCAAGTCTTGGGGCCTGAGCACTCTGGGAGGATCCGATGTAGGCTCGGACACACGTCGATGAGCTATTGGTCCGAGGTGAGCATCTACTCACAAACTTTCGATGACGTCAGCTGGAAGGAGCTTGAGGAGGCATTGGCATGGGCAGATCATGCTGCGATGTGGGCAGATCGGGCTGAGGAGCGTGCATCTCATCTAGAGGATATCATGAGAGACATGATGTCGATGCTCAACATGCATTTTAGAGTCACGAGCTTCGAGAATATGTTGACCAATATTTTAGCTTTAGCTTTGACTCTGACTCTAGCTCCCGATGATGACGATGATAATGATGATGTAGATTTAGAAGATTTTTGATGTATTTTATTTTTTTAAAAATAATTATAATAAATTTTATTCAATAATAAAATTTTAGCATTTTAGAATAATTTTTGTATTTATTATATTTTCTTATATTATATATCTATATTTATTAGATAAAATATATAAAAAAATAAAAATTTTATTTTTTTTAATTATTCAAGATCTATGATAGTGGTTTTATAACTGCTATCATATCAGTGCCAATCGCTGCCATAGGTCCAGTGCCAAGCGCTACACTAGACCTATGGCAGTGGCTAAGAAACTGCTGCTATATTATCTATGGCAGCAGTTATATAACCGCTGCCATAGGATATTTATAGCAGCGGTTATAACTAAGAAACTACTGTTATATTATCTATGGCAACGGTTATATAACCATTATCATAGGATATTTATAGCAGCGGTTATATAACCGCTGTGATAGGTCGATCTCTTGCAGTGGTTTATAAATCTCTGCAATAGGCCATCTATGGCAGCAGTTCTAACAACCGCTACAATAGAGCTATGGTGATGGCCGTAGTAGCAGCGGTTAGAAAACTACTCTATGGTAGCGATTTTTTAGGCTACGACAGCGATTTGGATTATGGCAGTGGTTACAAACTATTATCATAGCCTTTTTTTATAGTAGTGATAGTTTAGATAAGTATAAGATAATAAGTACTCTAGATACTTATTATGATCCTTCTGGTAATACAAAAAATAAATAAAAAAAAGCTCATAATGTTGATAGACCTTATTTGCCTGATCTTGAGATTGCTGAGTTTTAGATTAATAAAGAACTACTTAAAAAAGATTTTAAATTGAAAGAATATTGTAAAAGAAAAAAATAGTTCTTTAGTTTCCATAATAAAATCCAAAAAGACTTTATTAGGAAAGTCTACTTTAGCCAAATGAGAGCCGAAGAGAGACATATTCTCTTCTTTGACTGGTTTGATCAATACTATCCTAAGGGTCTTGAAAGAGCTAAGCCTAAGGTACAAATATTAAAAATTAACTTGCTTTTTCAGACTTGGAAGATTGCTGGTAGTCTTGCCAAGAAACTTGTTCATCCTTTAAGCCCAACTAAGGTTGAAGTAGAAATAGGTAGACCTAGTCTAAATGCCAATCATTCTAAAGTGTCTACTGTTAAGACAAGAAATTATTAAGGTAGATCACTTAGTCCAGATTGAGAGGAAAGAAAGCTTCCCTATCCTTGCCCTTGATTTTGTAGGATTGCAGGAGAAAAAGTTTGATTATTCTGATAAAATTTTTATGGAACATCTTTCAATTAAAAAGAGGTATATTTGTTAAGAAGAAACTAATGAACTTCCTTTTGAACCTGTTTTTCCTACTATAGATTCTCATGAGCTAGAATTAGGAGTCAGATTTGGATCTATTATTAGATATGTATTTCAAGAGCTAAATAAATTAGAGTCTAATTCCATAAAGTCGGTCCCTCAGATTTGGATCTATTATTAGGTATGTATTTCAAGAGCTAAATAAATTAGAGTCTAAGTTCATAGAGTCAGTCCCATCCATAGAGTCAGTCCCATGCATAGAGTCAGTCCCCTTAGAACCTTTAGAGTCTATGTCTAATAAAATAATTAGGAAAAATGAAGGTAAGGTAGTGCATTCTAAGGCTAAATTATGTCTTTTAGCCTTAAGAAAGTCTACTTTATCTTTGAAAAATCTATAAAAATTAGAAAAAATTATAAACTAAAAGGTTCTAAGCATTCTAAATTATCTGAACCCTATAGGAAACCATATATCTCTATAAAAATAGAAGTCTATTCATTAGAGAAGTTTGGTAAACTCTTATCTAAAAAATCTTATGAAACTAATAATAATTTAGGCTTAGTTGACTCTGTAAATAATAGGAATAACCAAATCTTTAGGAATAATCTTATGGTTTGGACGCCCAACTTAGAATTCCATTATCCTAAACTTGTCCAGGTAGATTTGCATTCGGAAGACATCTATGATTTTACATCTATCATTGAATTCAATCAGAATCTTGAGAAATTTGCTAAAAATCAAGAGATATTAAATTCAAATTTTAACAAGATTTATAATGATTCAGAGGAGATAATGGAGATAGCATCATATCCTTGGAGACATTTGAGAAGTTGGTGGGATTACCGCCTCACTAACTATCAAAAGAATGAAATTCTGGATGCTATCAAAAGGAAATCTAATAGAAGCCATTATTTAGATTATCCTTTAGATTTTGTAATTATTGTAAATATCATACAAACATATAGAATTAGTCTTAGGATAGATCTTAACATTTGTACAGTTAGGATTTCTTCAGATCTAGATCAAAAGCTTATTTGCAGACAACCACATCAAACCTAGTATAAAGAATGAAGGGTTTGGTAGCATTAATTTTAATTATAGAATTCCTCATTACATCTAGATTATTGGATCTAAACTAATAGATGATTACTTGAGTCACTACAGAATACTTAGAAGAATAAAATTTGATAATCTCTGCTATCAAAATAGACTCCTAACAAATAAATTTTATCCTAAATTTTATAAAAAATTCAAAAAAAAATATTTTGATAAAAGAGCTAGAAAAATTACAGAAGAAAAGATAGAAACAGCTCTTTTGAAGAAATATTCAAGGACTTATCCAAGAAAGAATATTAAAATCGAATATCTTAGGACAAATCATTGCCATTCTAGAAAGGATAGAGTGACCTTAATATTTATCAATTTGGAAGAATTTCATGGTAGTGAAGGATACTTTTACATTGATGAATCTAGTGATATCCCAATCCTTAGAAGCCACTAGGAATTCTAAAGAAAAAGCTCCATTAATTGATGATAAGGAAGATTTCTTAGGATCCAATGATAAGCATGAAGTTTGAAAATGGTTCTGTGAAATCTTACTCAAAATTAGAGACTTATCAATTTAAAACCAAAGTTTTTGATAGACTCTAGAGCTAATATAAACTGTATTAAGGAAAACTTAATTTCTTTGAAATATTTTGAGAAAACAACTTAAAATATTAGAATGGTAAATGGAGAAAATCCTTAGGGTAAGACATAAAATCTCTAATGTTCATATTTCTGTAGGAACTACCTACATTCAAACGTCCTCCTTTTTAGTCAAAATCCTAAGTCAAGAAGTTATATTAGAAAACCCCTTTATAACTTCAATAAAATCATTCACTATTATAGACAAAGGTATTATTACAAAAATTAATGGTGACAATGTAATATTAAATTTCTATCCTGAAGAGTCTCTCTTCAACCAGCTAAGAAAAGTAGTTGAAGTAAAATACTTAAATGAATTATCTCTTATAACTAGAGACTCTAAGCTAGAAAAAAATAAGTATAAACTTAGATTAAAAAAAATTAAAATTTATAAATAATCATAAGGTCTTAGATGAGTTACTCCAATGGTTAAAACATCAGACCCCATGCAGAAAAAAATAGTAAAAAAGATTAAAGGGTCTTGATATTATTCTAAATGGCTTACGAGTATTGAATTGTGAAATAATTCAAATCTTTCTATCTTATTCTTAATTTTCAATAAAATATCTCTATAACAAAGAACATTGGAGTTCTCTACAATGTTACTTTAGAAAAATACCTTGAGATAAATATAAAACCACTTCAAATAAATATCCAGATAAAAGATAAAATCCTTCTTTTAGAACAAATTCTAAAACTAGCTAAAAAACTTTACAAAAATACAAAATTAACTTTCCAAATGATTAGATTATATTCTATCTATGTTTTGAAGATAAGTCTTTCATATTTACAAAAGATTCTCTTTTCTGTTCAATCCTACATAAATTTTAATTACAAAAAAGATGACCTTATCCAAAATCATCCAGGACTGAATCTAGACTTCAATGATATCTCTGGACCAATAATAACTATTCCAAGAAATTATCTGACTTCATTTCTTTTTGATAGGAAATCTGAAGACCAAAAGAAAAAGACTAAGGATAAATAGCCCTTAGATGAAAAACAAGATGAATGTCTATTTTCTCCTCCATTCCATCATCCTGGCCTTTCATTTTGAAACATATTCTATAATCCATAAATCTTGGAAAGCACATCTCTTTGATAAGGAAATGGAGTATCGAAGATCCACCACAACTCTTGTAAAACATCTAGCTGAAAAGGAGCATTCTTTAAAGACCATCAAAGATTATGTTCAACTGGTAGGCAAACAAATAAACCAACCTACTCCTGATCTCATATCTCTTTATGATCTTTATGGATTAAAAGAGATGCGAACAATGGTCAAGTTAAAAAGGCTTGATTAGTGGAAAATGGCCCAACATGTCCTAACTACTGAACTTCTCGATGACATCCATCAAAGAGTAACCAAACCCAACAAAGAAAGAACTCTCCTTGAAGAATCAAAAGCCTTCATTATTTATGACTGGTCACATCCAAAGCTTTTCTTTCCTCTATTTAACACTTTTAACAAGCCTAAAGAAATCAGAGCCTTATACAAAGGACTTGTCAAGGTGATTTCAGTAGACTGCTCATTGATTTTTGATATGTTTTCTACTATCATGGATTCTCTTCTACATGACCTAAGAAATAAGTATGAGTTTCCTGACATCAAAGTATACAGTGGAATTGAAGAAAGAAAAATTGAAAATATTGAGTATCCACTTCAAATTTAACATGTCACTAATTTAGATGAAGTTGATCTAGCTGGATTTGTGGCAGTGTCAGACAAGAACAGAAAAATATCATCAAGCAGCTTCAACCTCAAAGCCTACAAAATAATATCATATTTAGAGGTTTATCCGGGCAGCAAGAAAACTTCGACAACAAAAATGTTGGATAGATGGCCGAATTTGGGTGACCACTAATCTTCCAACTAGACTACCGGCTCAAGGAGATCTAGGAGACCTTTATATTAGAGTCTCATATTCAAAATGGAAAGATTTTCTCAATCTCGAGAACTATCCACAAATGATAAGGGAAGAAGTACTATTTCAAAAAGGAATTGAAGCATGTCTAGATCTGAAAAATCAAGTCAGAGAAAGAGGAAGAAGAATTCAGATTCATATTATAACCAATCGAGAATATATTGAAGTCAGTCATATTGAAACTTGAAGAAAGCTTATCTTTGATGTATAAAAAAAAAATATTTTCTTACTAACTCTCTACCAAAATTTTGGTAGAAAATTTTTCTATAGGTACAACTCTAAATCAGAAGCAAAGTTTGTCTACTCCACGGCCAAATAAATAATTAATGACCGACAAAATCTATCAATCAAGCTATAAAAGAACTTAAAAAATGACAAGTAATGGCCTATAGTACTCCTGAAGTGATGCATAACGATCTATAAGAAGATTTCCTATAGTACTATTAATGTGATGCATAACAATCTACAGAAAGATTCTTGATGGTACAGAAAAAGATAGCTACAAGAAAAGACAGCTACAGTACTGCTTAATGTTTATTTAATTTATGCTTGTGTTTTCTTCTAAATTTATTTTAAAAAAATCAAAAAATTTTAGTAATAAGCCTATTAGCATGTTTATTCTGAATCTAAAAAAATATAAAAAAGATTTTCTTATTAAGTTGTTTGTCTGCATAGTATTTGAGTTATTTGTGTCTGTCTGCAAGCTTGTCAAAGTACTTTTCTTCTTTTTTATCTGCATAGTCTGTCTGTTTTTAGTGTATGTCCATCCTATCTATCTGACGATCATTTTAAGTAGTCGTAGTTATTATCTATTTGCATTATCTTAGGCTATTGTCTTCTTCTTTTATTAAAGTATCCAATTTGCACTTTCATTCCTAGGTTTTGGGCTATATTGTATATGTACACGGACAGTATCGCATACATTGGAGCTCATCCTTTAGTGTGGCATAATTGATATTTGGCCTCGATTATTGGTAAGAGACATTCTGTCTATCTTATACCATCCGAATCTAGTGTTTCTAGTTCAGTTGCTCGGCGTAAGTTGATATGGTAGATCTCCATATCGCTTTAGATTTGAGGTTGCCTCTCTAGGGGCCTAGATCATCTTGTATCAGAGCCTTGTTCTTTTTTGTGCTGGAAGGAAGGGATTGGTTTCTAATTATATGGAGGTTTTCGTAGTGGACTTATTCCCATAGCTTCATTTCTCATATGTTCATTTGGATTATAAGGAGGTTTTCATAGCGGACCTGTTCCCACAGCTTCATTTCTCATCTGTTCTGTTGCTGTGCAATAAGGACCCGTTTGATTAAGCCGATGGATAGGCATGTGTTTAGGATCAGTAAGTCATAGATTATTGAGGATGAGGTATGGCTGGTATCTTATGAGGATGAGGTATGGCTGATATTGATCAATCTCTTTTTGTCTGCACAACTTGGCTTGAGGATGTTGAGTAACGTATCTTTCTAACCATAATGATAGCAGAAAAATCTAATTCTATAACTATAGAGGAGTTAGAAAATAGTTCAGATAAGTATGAGATAATAACTACTCCAGATACTAATTATGATCCTTCTAGTAATATAAAAATAAAAATTATAAAAATAGCTTATAATGTTGATAGATCTTATTTGCCTAATCTTGAGATTGCTGAGTTCCAGATTGATAAAGAACTACTTAAAAAAGATTTTGAATCTAAAGAATATCGTAAAAAATAGTTCTTTAGCTTCCATAATAAAACATAGAGAGACTTTATTAGGAAAGTCTTGTTCAGCCAAATGAGGGCTGAAGAGAGACATATTCTCTTCTTTAACTAGTTTGATCAATATTATCCTAAGAATCCCAAAGAAGCTAAGTCTGAAGTTCAGACATTAAAAATTAACTTGCTTTTTCAATCGTGGAAGATCAATGGTAGTCTTGCTGAGAGACCTGTTCATCCTAAACCCAATCAAGGTTGAAGGAGAGATAGGTAGACCTAGTTTAGAAGCTAGTCATTCTGAAGTATCTACTATTAAGATAGAAGATATCATTAAGATAGAACACTTAGTTTAGGTTGAGAGGCAAGAAAGCTTCTCTAACGTTGCCCTTGATTCTATAGGATTGTAGGGGGAAGAGTCTGATTGTTCTGATAAAATTTTTGTTGAACATCTTTCAATTAAAAAAGATACATTTATTAAGAAGAAATTAATGAACTTCTTCTTAAACCTGCTTCTCCTACTATAGATTCTCATGAGCTAGATTTACTGGTCAGATTAAGATCTATTATTAGGTATGTTTTTTATGAGTAAAATAAATTAGAGTCTAAGTCCATAGTCAGTCTCATCCATGAGCCAGTCCCATCTATAGAGTTTATCCCCTTAGAACCTTTAGAGACTAAAATAATTAGAAAAAAATGAAGATAAGGAAGTACATTCTAAGACTAAATTAGGCCTTTTAGCTTTAAGAAAGTCTACTTTATCTTTAAAAAAATATATTAAAATTAAAAAAATTATAAAATAAAAGGTTCTAAGCCTTCTGAATTACCTGAACCCTATAGGGAATTCTCTATCTCTATAGATAAAGAAGGCTATTCTTCAAAGAAGCCTGATAAAGTATTATTAAAAAAATCTAAAGAAAATACTAGAACTTTTGTCTTAGGTGAGCTTGTAGATATTGTTAGTATTAGGACTAACCAAATCTTTAGGACTAATCTAATGGTTCAGACTCCAAGTTTAGAATTTCATTATCCTAGACTTGTCCAGGTAGATTTGCATTCAGAAGTCATCTATGATATTACATCTGCCACTGACTTCAATCAGAATCTTAAGAAATTTTTTGAAAATAAAAAGATATTAAATTCAAATTTTGACAAGATTTATAATGATTCAAAGGAGATAATGGAGATAGCATCATATCTTTCGAGACAATTGAGGAGTTGGTTGGATTACCATCTCACTGACTATCAAAAGAATGAGATTCTAGATGCTATCAAAAGGCAATCTAATAGAAGCCATTACTTAGATTATTCTTTAGATTTTGTAATTATTATAAATATCATACAAACATATAGAATTAGTCTTAGGATATATCTTAACATTTATACAGTCAAGATTTTTTCATATCCAGATCAAAAGCTTATTTGTAGACTACCACCTTTATTCATAGATTTGATTAGACCTAGTATAATGAATGAAGAGTTTGGTAGCATTAATTTCAATTGTAGAATTCCTCATTACATCTGGATTGTTGGATCTGAACTAACTGATGATTATTTGAGTTAGTAGAGAATATTTAGAAGAATAAAATTTGATAATCTCTGCTATCAAGATAGACTCCTAGCAAATAAAATTTTATTTAAATTTTATTAAAAAATCTAAAAAAAATATTTTGATAAAAGAGCTAGAAAAATTCCTGAAGACAAGATAGAAACAGCTCTTTTGAAGAGATATTCGAGGACTTATCCAAGAAAGAATATTAAAATCAAATATCTTATGACAAATCATTGCCATTCTAGAAAGGATAGAGTGACCTTAATATATATCAATTTGGAAGAATTCTGTGGTAGTGAAGGATACTTTTACATTGATGAATCTAGTAATATCCAAATCCTAGAAGCCACTAAGAATTCTAAAAAAAAGGTCCATTAATTGATGATAAGGAAGATTTCTTAGGATCCAATGATAAGCATGAAGTTAGAAAATGGTTCTGTGAAATCTTACTCAAAATTTGAGACTATCAATTTAAAACCAAAGTTTTGATAGACTCTAGGGCTGATATAAACTATATTAAAGAAAACTTAATTCCTTTAAAATATTTTGAGAAAACAACTCAAAATATTAGAGTGGTAAATGGAGAAAACCTTAGGATAAGACATAAAAACTCTAATATTCATGTTTGTATAGGAACTACCTAGATTCAAACGTCCCTCTTTTTAGTCAAAATTCTAAGTCAAGAAATTATATTAGGAAACCCCTTTATAACTTCAATAAAATCTTTCAATGTTATAGACAAAGTTATTATTACAAAGATTAATGGTGAAAAGATAATATTTAACTTCTATCTTGAAGTGTCTTTCCTCAACGAACTAAAATCGGTAGTTGAAGTTAGATTCGTAAATAAGTTATCCAAGAAAAACTTATTATGTTTTCTTTTCAATATACTAAAAGGAACTATTAAATTTATAGGAAGACCTATTAATATTAGAATAGACAAAGCCATAAAAATCTATTATGAACATCCTTTTTTCTATCCACCTTGTATCTTAGAAGAAATTAAGTTCTTACCAAAGAAAAATTTAATGAAATGAACTATTCTCTGGATGTGTACCCTTTTCCAAAATAAAAGGATGACTATGGTTAAAGCCTTTAAATTTCAAAAATCCATGGTTTAGTACTACTTGAATATCTTTAACTTTTATGAAATCTTCTATAAAAGACTGAATAGTCATTTCATGATCTCCCTGGCCTAGGAGAGTCTAGCATGTTGAGGTAATAAAGAAGATTAATAGAAAGGTATATCATCTTTTTGTTTATCATCTTTTCTATTTCAAAATAGCCTATCAAGATGTTTTCAGAATTATATTCAATGCTTTTAACCTAGCCTTAGAAAATATTTTAAGACAAGATGGAAAAAGGATGAAAAAAATGAACTGCTAAACAATGGCAAATCATTTCTTCTGACCTTAAAAAGATAAATATAAATTCACTTCTCTATCCTTATAATCTTTACAGGAAAAAGATTTATAAGATGGCCATTCTAATTAAAAGGACTATTTCTGAGAAAGAAAAGCTTCCTCTAGAGCCAAATGAAGAAAATCCAATTCCTTCACTTCTACAATCCAGGACTTCCTCAAGAGACTTTCGACTTAATTAATTAGGTATGAAAAACTCATCTCCTGGATCAAAAAAGGGATATTAGAAAGGCTTTGACTACTCTTGCAGATCATCTATCAAAAGAAAATTATCTTTCAATAAGAAAAATATCACTGGTTGGCAATCAAATCAAATTACAGAACTTTACTCAAGTAATCGTAGAGCCAAATTCAAGAAAGGCTTGACTATTGCCCAAAGCTACTCAACTTGTGTTAGATATATGTGCCCTAGAAGCCAGAATTGGCTGACACTTGTAATACACTTCTAGGGGCAAAATTGTAATTTTGACTATAATTAATAAAATGGGTTATTTTCTATCACACATGTGTATTTAGTGTCTGTGATACATCCTTTGAGTTAATGGTAATGATAATTCATATTTTCAAGAGTTGAAAATTTAAGACATGAATAATCATTATTAACTCATAAATAGCTCCCGACCATAGGATCATCACGAGGATGGTGATTGATCCGGAAGGTTGGTGTACGATCGCTTCTCTTTAGTAGATGAGTCTTGAGTCTACGGTGTGGAGACACCGGAGCGAGAGTACAGGTACTCGTTAGAGAACGAGGGCACTGAGCGTGACCACCTCGAGTAGTCATTAGGGAGTCTACCTTCTCGTCAATGACTGACTCGATGCTGCAGTAGTGTGTCTGGTTCTTTGACCTGAGATGCATCGGCAGTTCACCTTGAGGGTGTTATAGTTTGACTACACCATTACTCGGTCTCCTAGCCATATGGAACCCTGAGGTGTATGTTGGCTGTGACATGTTCATTGTAGGAACTGGATTGCATCAAGATGGGATCTATCTACCTCGGTGGTAGAGGAGTAGCCCTATGATGATCATGAGAATCAAGTCCTGAAGCCCATGGCCATGGCAGAGTGAAATAATAGAAAGAGTTTCTATTTAGATTTTCACATTGGACTCGAATCGAATGATTACATCATATGACAGAGACTTAGGGTTTGACGAGTTCACCTTAACCCTAATCTGATCGGGGCTCAAGATAGAAGAACTGAATCACACAGGTAGCTGCACCAAGAGGTTCGCATTCAGCTCTGATGGGTTGCCACCATATACTGCTAGGTGTCACTGGTGGATTTTGGGAGCAATTAGAATGATTTAGATGATCGATCATTCTAGCTGTTCGAATCAGAAGAGTTCTGATCCATCGAAAGGAGTTTCGATGATGTCGATGATAGAGATCATGACATATCCCATTACCATACAGAACTGAACCTAACTGGGTCACACAAACAAGGGTTTGAATCTGGTGATCATCAATTGAACTAATATAGTTCAATTGATCTGAATGAGATTCAATTAGGTTCAAGGAAATCGTGCTAGCACTCGATTGAACCTAACGTTCTTCTTTTGCTATCATAAATAAGTCGTCCTGTCTGAGCCAAAGGAGTTTGTGCTCAAACAGAAGTCTTCTTATGGTCTGACTGGAGGTTGTCCAAGTCAGAATAGGTTGTCTTATTTGTAAGACATTACCTGCCATTTTTGGTCACCTGCCATTTCTTGTTCTTTGACTTTGGTCAAAAGTCTACCTTTGACTGGTCAAACGTTGACCATTCACCCTTTGACTTTTGACCACATGTCATGCACCTATTGGAGAGCTGGTGGGGGCTTGTCCCCCTGCCAGAACCTGGCAAGGAGATGGGCGCACGCCAAGGGAGGCGTGAGCCCAAGTAAGAGGCGCCTATGGAGTCCTTGTGGGACAAGGACTCCATCTCCCTTTAGGATTCCAATGAGAGTTCTTCTAAGAATCCAGTTTGACTGGTCCAAGGCACTCTCCAAGTAGGAATCCAGGGGACTCTAATCCCACCAATCAGATTTAGATCTGATTTCACAAAGGGTTGTGATTGGTTGGGAGGAAGATGACTTGGATCACGCTTAGTCTATATAAGAGACCCAGCGCCCAAGTGAAAAAATAATGAATAATCAAGAAGCAATCTTCCCACGCCCCAAGGCTGCCTCTCTCCCCTATCAAAATTTATTTAAATTTTATTAAAATCTAAAAAAAATATTTTTGAAAAAAGAGCTAGAAAAATTCCTGAAGACAAGATAGAAACAACTCTTTTGAAGAGATATTCGAAGACTTATCAAGAAAGAATATTAAAATCAAATATCTTATGACAAATCATTGCCATTCTAGAAAGGATAGAGTGACCTTTAATATATATCAATTTGGAAGAATTCTGTGGTAGTGAAGGATACTTTTACATTGATGAATCTAGTAATATCCAAATCCTAGAAGCCACTAGAATTCTAAAAAAAAGGTCCATTAATTGATTGATAAGGAAGTTTCTATAGGATCCAATGATAAGCATTGAAGTTAAGAAAATGGTTTCTGTGAAATCTTACTTCAAAATTTGAGACTATCAATTTAAACCAAAGTTTTGATAGACTCTAGGGCTGAATATAAACTATATTAAGAAAACTTAATTCCTTTAAAAGTATTTTGAGAAAACAACTCAAAATATTAGAGTGGTAAATGGAGAAAAACCTTAGGATAAGACATAAAAACTCTAATATTCATGTTGTATAGAACTACCTAGATTCAAACGTCCCTCTTTTTAGTCAAAATTCTAAGTCAAGAATTTATTAGGAAACCCCTTTATAACTTCAATAAAATCTTTCAATGTTATAGACAAAGTTATTATTACAAAGATTAATGGTGAAAAGATAATATTTAACTTTCTATCTTGAAGTGTCTTTCCTCAACGAAACTAAAATCGGTAGTTTGAAGTAGTAGATTCGTAAATAAGTTATCCAAGAAAAACTTATTATGTTTTCTTTTTCAATATATCTAAAAGGAAACTATTAAATTTTATAGAAGACCTATTAATATTAGAATAGACAAAGCCATTAAAATCTTATTATGAACATCCTTTTTCTACTCACCTTGTATCTTAGAAGAAATTAAGTTCTTACCAAAGAAAAATTTAATGAAATGAACTATTTCTCTGGATGTGTACCCTTTTCCAAAATAAAAGGTTGACTATGGTTAAAGCCTTTAATTTCACGGACAGTATCGCATACATTGGAGCTCATCCTTTAGTGTGGCATAATTGATATTTGGCCTCGATTATTGGTAAGAGACATTCTGTCTATCTTATACCATCCGAATCTAGTGTTTCTAGTTCAGTTGCTCGGCGTAAGTTGATATGGTAGATCTCCATATCGCTTTAGATTTGAGGTTGCCTCTCTAGGGGCCTAGATCATCTTGTATCAGAGCCTTGTTCTTTTTTGTGCTGGAAGGAAGGGATTGGTTTCTAATTATATGGAGGTTTTCGTAGTGGACTTATTCCCATAGCTTCATTTCTCATATGTTCATTTGGATTATAAGGAGGTTTTCATAGCGGACCTGTTCCCACAGCTTCATTTCTCATCTGTTCTGTTGCTGTGCAATAAGGACCCGTTTGATTAAGCCGATGGATAGGCATGTGTTTAGGATCAGTAAGTCATAGATTATTGAGGATGAGGTATGGCTGGTATCTTATGAGGATGAGGTATGGCTGATATTGATCCAATCTCTTTTTGTCCTGCACAACTTGGCTTGAGGATGTTGAGTAACGTATCTTTCTAAGGACCATAATGATAGCAGAAAAATCTAATTCTATAACTATAGAGGAGTTAGAAAATAGTTTAGATAAGTATGAGATAATAACTACTCTAGATACTAATTATGATCCTTCTAGTAATATAAAAATAAAAATTATAAAAATAGCTTATAATGTTGATAGATCTTATTTGCCTGAATCTTGAGATTGCTGAGTTCCAGATTGAATAAAGAACTACTTAAAAAAGATTTTGAATCTAAAGAATATCATAAAAAATAGTTCTTTAGCTTCCATAATAAAACATAGAGAGACTTTATTAGGAAAGTCTTGTTCAGCCAAATGAGGGCTGAAGAGAGACATATTCTCTTCTTTAACTAGTTTGATCAATATTATCCTAAGAATCCCAAAGAAGCTAAGTCCTGAAGTTCAGACATTAAAAATTAACTTGCTTTTTCAATCGTTGGAAGATTGAATGGTAGTCTTGCTGAGAGACCTGTTCATCCTAAACCCAATCAAGGTTGAAGGAGAGATAGGTAGACCTAGTTTAGAAGCTAGTCATTCTGAAGTATCTACTATTAAGATAGAAGATATCATTAAGATAGAACACTTAGTTTAGGTTGAGAGGCAAGAAAGCTTCTCTAACGTTGCCCTTGATTCTATAGGAATTGTAGGAGGGAAGAGTCTGATTGTTCTGATAAAATTTTTATTGAACATCTTTCAATTAAAAAGAGATATATTTATTAAGAAGAAATTAATGAACTTCTTCTTGAAACCTGCTTTCTCCTACTATAGATTCTCATGAGCTAGATTTACTGAGTCAGATTAAGGATCTATTATTAGGTATGTTTTTTATGAGTTAAAATAAATTAGAGTCTAAGTCCATAGTCAGTCTCATCCATGAGCCAGTCCCATCTATAGAGTTTATCCCCTTAGAACCTTTAGAGTCTACTAAAATAATTAGAAAAAAATGAAGATAAGGTAAGTACATTCTAAGACTAAATTAGGTCCTTTTAGCTTTAAGAAAGTCTACTTTATCTTTAAAAAAATATATTAAAAATTAAAAAAATTATAAAATAAAAGGTTCTAAGCCTTCTGAAATTACCTGAACCCTATAGGGAATTCTATATCTCTATAGATAAAGAAGGCTATTCTTCAGAAGAAGTCCTGATAAAGTATTATTAAAAAAATCTAAAGAAAATACTAGAACTTTTGTCTTAGGTTGAGCTTGTAGAATATTGTTAGTATTAGGACTAACCAAATCTTTAGGACTAATCTAATGGTTCAGACTCCAAGTTTAGAATTTCATTATCCTAGACTTGTCCAGGTAGATTTGCATTCAGAAGTCATCTATGATATTACATCTGCCACTTGACTTCAATCAGAATCTTAAGAAATTTGCTTTGAAAATAAAAAGATATTAAATTCAAATTTTGACAAGATTTATAATGATTCAAAGGAGATAATGGAGATAGCATCATATCTTTCGGAGACAATTGAGGAAGTTGGTTGGGATTACCATCTCACTGACTATCAAAAGAATGAGATTCTAGATGCTATCAAAAGGCAATCTAATAGAAGCCATTACTTAGATTATTCCTTTAGATTTTGTAATTATTATAAATATCATACAAACATATAGAATTAGTCTTAGGATATATCTTAACATTTATACAGTCAAGATTTTTTCATATCCAGATCAAAAGCTTATTTGTAGACTACCACCTTTATTCATAGATTTGATTAGACCTAGTATAATGAATGAAGGGTTTGGTAGCATTAATTTCAATTGTAGAATTCCTCATTACATCTAGGATTGTTGGATCTGAACTAACTGATGATTATTTGAGTTAGTAGAGAATACTTTAGAAGAATAAAATTTGATAATCTCTGCTATCAAGATAGACTCCTAGCAAATAAAATTTATTTAAATTTTATTAAAAAATCTAAAAAAAATATTTTGATAAAAGAGCTAGAAAAATTCCTGAAGACAAGATAGAAACAGCTCTTTTGAAGAGATATTCGAGGACTTATCCAAGAAAGAATATTAAAATCAAATATCTTATGACAAATCATTGCCATTCTAGAAAGGATAGAGTGACCTTAATATATATCAATTTGGAAGAATTCTGTGGTAGTGAAGGATACTTTTACATTGATGAATCTAGTAATATCCAAATCCTAGAAGCCACTAAGGAATTCTAAAGAAAAAGCTCCATTAATTGATGATAAGGAAGATTTCTTAGGATCCAATGATAAGCATGAAGTTAGAAAATGGTTCTGTGAAATCTTACTCAAAATTTGAGACTATCAATTTAAAACCAAAGTTTTGATAGACTCTAGGGCTGATATAAACTATATTAAAGAAAACTTAATTCCTTTAAAATATTTTGAAGAAAACAACTCAAAATATTAGAGTGGTAAATGGAGAAAACCTTAGGATAAGACATAAAAACTCTAATATTCATGTTTGTATAGGAACTACCTAGATTCAAACGTCCCTCTTTTTAGTCAAAATTCTAAGTCAAGAAATTATATTAGGAAACCCCTTTATAACTTCAATAAAATCTTTCAATGTTATAGACAAAGTTATTATTACAAAGATTAATGGTGAAAAGATAATATTTAACTTCTATCTTGAAGTGTCTTTCCTCAACGAACTAAAATCGGTAGTTGAAGTTAGATTCGTAAATAAGTTATCCAAGAAAAACTTATTATGTTTTCTTTTCAATATACTAAAAGGAACTATTAAATTTATAGGAAGACCTATTAATATTAGAATAGACAAAGCCATAAAAATCTATTATGAACATCCTTTTTTCTATCCACCTTGTATCTTAGAAGAAATTAAGTTCTTACCAAAGAAAAATTTAATGAAATGAACTATTCTCTGGATGTGTACCCTTTTCCAAAATAAAAGGATGACTATGGTTAAAGCCTTTAAATTTCAAAAATCCATGGTTTAGTACTACTTGAATATCTTTAACTTTTATGAAATCTTCTATAAAAGACTGAATAGTCATTTCATGATCTCCCTGGCCTAGAGAGTCTAGCATGTTGAGGTAATAAAGAAGATTAATAGAAAGGTATATCATCTTTTTGTTTATCATCTTTTCTATTTCAAAATAGCCTATCAAGATGTTTTCAGAATTATATTCAATGCTTTTAACCTAGCCTTAGAAAATATTTTAAGACAAGATGGAAAAAGGATGAAAAAAATGAACTGCTAAACAATGGCAAATCATTTCTTCTGACCTTAAAAAGATAAATATAAATTCACTTCTCTATCCTTATAATCTTTACAGGAAAAAGATTTATAAGATGGCCATTCTAATTAAAAGGACTATTTCTGAGAAAGAAAAGCTTCCTCTAGAGCCAAATGAAGAAAATCCAATTCCTTCACTCTACAATCCAGGACTTCCTCAAGAGACTTTCGACTTAATTAATTAGGTATGAAAAACTCATCTCCTGGATCAAAAAAGGGATATTAGAAAGGCTTTGACTACTCTTGCAGATCATCTATCAGAAAGAAAATTATCTTTAACAAAAATAAAAGAACAAATATCACTGGTTGGAGGACAATCAAATCAAATTACTCCAGAACTAGTTACTCACTACCAGATCTGTAATCTTGTAGAGACGCCAACTATGGTCAAGCTAAAAAGGCTTGACTATTAAAAAAAAGCCCAAGAAGTGCTAAACTCTGAGTTACTTGTGTTAGATATATGTGCCCTAGAAGCCAGAAATTGGCTTGACACTTGTAATACACTTCTAGGGGCAAAATTATAATTATGACTATAATAAATAAAATGGATTATTTTCTATCACATATGTGTATTTAGTGTCTGTGATACATCCTTTGAGTTAATGGTAATGATAATTCATATTTTCAAGAGTTGAAAATTTAAGACATGAATAATCATTATTAACTCATAAAATGCTCCCGACCATAGGATCATCACGAGGATGGTGATTGATCCGAAAGGTTGGTGTACAATCGCTTCTCTTTAGTAGATGAGTCTTGAGTCTACGGTGTGGAGACACCGGAGCGAGAGTATAGGTACTCGTTAGAGAACGAGGGCACTGAGCGTGACCACCTCGAGTAGTCATTAGGAAGTCTACCTTCTCGTCAATGACTGACTCGATGCTGCAGTAGTGTGTCTGGTTCTTTGACCTGAGATGCATCGGCAGTTCACCTTGAGGGTGTTATAGTTTGACTACACCATTACTCGGTCTCCTAGCCATATGGAACCCTGAGGTGTATGTTGGCTATAGCATGTTCATTGTAGGAACTGGATAGCATCAAGATGGAATCTATCTACCTCGGTGGTAGAGGAGCAGCCCTATGATGATCATGAGAATCAAGTCCAGAAGCCCATGGCCATGGCAGAGTGAAATAATAGAAAGAGTTTCTATTTAGATTTTCACATCGGACTTGAATCGAATGATTACATCATATGACAGAGACTAGGGTTTGACGAGTTCACCTTAACCCTAATCTGATCGGGGCTCAAGATAGAAGAACTTAATCACACAGGTAGCTGCACCAAGAGGTTCGCATTCAGCTCTGATGGGTTGCCACCATATACTGCTAGGTGTCACTGGTGGATTTTGGGAGCAATTAGAATGATTTAGATGATCGATCATTCTAGCTGTTCGAATCAGAAGAGTTCTGATCCATCGAAAGGAGTTTCGATGATGTCGATGATAGAGATCATGACATATCCCATTACCATACAGAACTGAACCTAACTGGGTCACACAAACAAGGGTTTGAATCTGGTGATCATCAATTGAACTGATCTAGTTCAATTGATCTGAATGAGATTCAATTAGGTTCAAGGAAAATCGTGCTAGCACTCGATTGAACCTAACGTTCTTCTTTTACTATCATAAATAAGTTGTCCTGACTGAGCCAAAGGAGTTTGTGCTCAATCAGAGGCCTTCACTATGGTCTGACTGGAGGTTGTCCAAGTCAGAAAAGGTTGTCTTATTTTGTAAGACATTACCTGCCATTTTTGGTCACCTGCCATTTCTCGTTCCTTTGACTTTGGTCAAAAGTCTGACCTTTGACTGGTCAAATGTTGACCATTGACACTTTGACTTCTTGTCCACATGTCATGCACCTATTGGAGAGCTGGTGGGGGCCTGTCCCCCTGCCAGAACCTGGCAAGGAAGAGGGCGCACGCCACCCTTGGCGTGTGCCCAAGCTGGAGGCGCTCAGGAGTCCCTATTGGATAGGGACTCCATCTCCATTTTGGATTACGATTAGAGTTCTCCTAAGAACCAATTTTGATTGGTCTTAGGTCACCTCTAAGGAGGAATCTAGGGGACTCTATTCCCACCAATCAGATTTAGATTTGATTTCATAAAGAGTCATGATTGGTTGGGAAGAAGAGGAGTTGGATCACGCTTAGTTTATAAATAAGACCCTACGCCCAACTCAAAAGGTGATTGAATCACAATTTCCAATGCCCCAAGGCTGCCTCTCCCCTCTTCCGCCACGTAAAACCCACCTTCTTCCTCTCCAATCCATGTTCAAAAGGGTTTTGGACCTTGGTTGGTACAATTATTACCCACTTCAAGGTAAATTAAATTTGATTTAATTTATCTAATTTTATTTTAATTTTTAAAATAATAATAATCAGATCTAAAATATCTTAGATCTGATCTAGATCAAAAAAAATTTTTTGAAATATATCTCTTGATCTGGTCAGATCTGAACGAACCTGGTCCGGGAAATCAGGATTTTTCCTTCAACTGGTATCAGAGCCAAGATTCTAAAAGTATTTAGATCTAATTTTAAATTTATTTTAATTAAAAAATAAGTGATTTCAGATGTCACATGAGATGTGATCAGATCTGAAATCAGAAAAAATTAAAATTAAATGATTTGGATCTAAGATTAGAAAATATGCATGACTAGTTCTAAAATAGAATAGTTCTATAGAATAGTCTTGCATGTTTTTAATTTAATTTGATTAAATCATATTTTAGATCTATTTATTTACTATTTTTTGATATTATAATGATTATAATAACATCTAAAAAATAGCAAATAAAAATTATTTAATTTTTAAATATCATATGAGATATGATTGATGCATGTCTAGACTAGTTGTAGAATAGTTCTACATAATTATCTAGATTAGAATTTATTTTGATTAGATCAATTTAAATCTAATTTTTTAGATTATTATGAGATAATTTAGATCTAAAAATATGCATGATTCGATACATGAGATGTATGCAAAATATGCCATGATTAGATCTAATTTGTATATGAGATATATGATATAGATCTAAAACTATTTTGTAGTATTGCATGTTCCTGATTAAGGCATTCCTCTTGGCCGTCCGATCATAAGAATGAAGAAGGGTTTAAAGGCCCTCTCTTCCCATTCGATGGGGTGTTCTTATGATGTGTAGGGGTGCTGCGCGTTCGTCCTTAATCAGAAACCCAAAACTTACTTTCTGCAAAATCCCTAGATCCTGAAACCCTAGGATTTATTATGCATATTTTGTTTATGAACCCTACTTAATTAAAAATTAAGATTATGAAATATTAATTAGATCTAAAATTGAGAATTTTAGATCTAAGACATATTCATAATACTGGGTTCGGGCTTGGGTAGCTCAATTAGGTCTAAGCGGTTGATCAAACCGAATCAAGAGTTGGTTAGATGGGATCAACAATGCTTAAATTGACCAGCCTAATAGGATTAAGTCTGGGTCAAGATCGAGTCACGATCAAGCAAGACCTAATTAGGCTCAGAGGTTAGAGTCTGGATTGTAGGCTAACCCAATTGGTTCTGACTCAACAATTTGGTGTCTAAGGTAAGTTTGGCACATACGACCGACTGATTTTTAATTGGAAGCTACTCGACCTGAATGCGTTCTTGTACGAGTTAATGGCATATTCCTTCCACCGATCTCACTTACCTGGCCATATCTGTTGACACAGTTCTGATCTGAGGTGGTCAATAATCCGAGCTAACCCATGCCACTAGGTTAGTCATAATTGTTATGACTATGATAAGTCTAGTTTAATGAGACCTGAATCAATTCTCCCTAAGAAAAGATTAAGTCTGAGGTCTTCCACCATTGTAGATGTGCGGGCCCTTCCCGGGGTTGATTGTTCTCGACTGGATACAGTGGCTCAGTTGCACCGGAAGATGCAACCATGTCTATTAGGCATTGGATGCTATGGGCTGGAGGATGAGTTGGGCTCAATATTTTGGATACGGTGAGAGACTCAATTAGGAACCCAGTCTATGCAAATGGTGGGTCTGACTTAACTAAGGAGTGGATCAATATTTCGGATATGGTGAGATTCATGAATTAGAGACCAAGTTTGGGTGCACCATGATTAGAGAATCATTGAACAAGAGTTGTTCACTCATTGGCTAACCCATCACCAATAACTGTTAGGTGAGGTGATGAGTCAGTTGGTGAGACCGCACCACCCACTAGAAATCATTAATCGTGGAGATTTTCGCATCTCTACAGAGGGAGTGTAGGGATCCGAGAAAATAGTGGGAGCTAATTTATTTAAAAATAAAATTTTTAAATAAATTGGTCAAGTCATAATTACAGTATCTAACTAGAATCTTTGACTCTCTACAGAAAAATGTCTGCGTCCAACCCATTAGCACGTATCCTGGACACACATAGACTGACCGGATCCCAATTATAAAGATTGGCTCAGGAACTACAAAATTATTTTGGATTTTGAGAAGTTAACCCATGTTTTGGACCAGGACCCTCCCACCTTACCAGTCCATCCATCTATTGAACAGAGAGCATCTCTAAAAAAATGGATAGACGAAGATAATAAGGCCAGATATTACATGTTGGGCTCGATGTCTGATGAGCTCCAGCGCCAACATGAAGATATCGGGACTGCTCGCCAAATGTTGGCTCACCTGCAGGAGATGTTTGGTGAACAGAGTCGCACAGCCAAATATCAAGTCACGAAATAACTTTTTAAGGCTAAGATGCGTGATGGGCAGTCAGTCCAAGATCACTGTCTGACAATGATCAAGGACATGGAAGAGCTTGAGAAGCTCGGTGTGAAGTTAGACTTGGACCTATAGAATGATATTATTCTGCAATCCTTGACTGATGCATATGGGCAATTCATCATGAATTACCACATGCATAAACTTGATGAATTGCCAAATGCATAAACTTCAAAATTTCTTGGCCGAATTAATGAATATGCTGGTTACCGCTGAGCTTTCTATGAAAGGTTCTAAAGGCTCAGTTCTTGCTATGGAATGGACTTCTTCCAAAAGAAAGTCTTATGAAAAGAAAAAGAAGTCTGCAAAAAAGCAGAAGGTGGAAGGAACAAAGAAGAAGAAGGCAGAGCCGAAGAAAAAGGCCGATGTCAAAGAAAAGTGTTTCCATTGCAACAGCGACGGCCATTGGAAGCGGAACTGCCCTACTTACCTGGCCACCCTGAAGAACAAGAAGGAAGGTCCTTCTGGAGGTATGCTCGTTATTGAGTCTAACCTTACGGTTTCTTCTGCATCCAGTTGGGTGCTTGACTCTGGTTCTAGTGCTCATCTGTGCACTTCCATGCAGGGTCTTGAGGATAGCAGGAGGCTGAGGGATGGAGACATGATCCTATGCATCGGTAATGGAGCAAGAGTTGCTGCAGTAGCCGTGGGAACATACCCTCTTCGATTACCATCTGGTTTAGACTTAGTTTTGAAAGACTGTTATTATGTGCCTGCAGCTAGCAGGAATTTGATTTCTGTTTCATGCTTAGCACAAGAAGGCTATGTGATTACCTTCTTTAAGGACCATTGTAACATTCTTTATGAAAGAAATAAAATTGCAAATGGTTTCCTTATTAATGGTCTTTATCAGCTACATATTGATGTACCTATTCTAACTATCGAGCAAAACGTGAATGCCAAATGACCTAGGGATAGTCCAAACGATAGATATCTATGGCACCTAAGATTAGGTCATATAGCAGAAGATAGGATCAACAAATTGGAGAAAAATGGGCTATTGAGTCCATTGACTTTCGAGTCATATCCAACTTGCGAATCTTGTCTTCAAGGCAAAATGACCAAACTCCCTTTTGTTGGACATGGGGAAAGGGCCACAGATCTCCTTGCCCTAGTACATACTGATGTGTGCGGCCCATTTGATGTGCCGGCTAGAGGCAATTTTGTCTACTTCATTACCTTTACCGATGATCTGTCTAGGTATGGGTATGTGTATCTTATGAGACACAAGTCTGAAGCTTTTGAAAAGTTCAAAGAATTCAGACATGAAGTAGAAAAACAAACTGGAAAAATCCCATTAAGGTTCTTCGATCAGATCGAGGAGGTGAATACCTTAGCCAAAAATTCCTAGACTATCTTAAGAAAAATGGCATAGTCTCTCAATGGACTCCACCAGGAACACCTCAACTCAATGGGGTTTCAGAATGGAGAAATCGGACCCTATTGGATATGGTTCGATCCATGATGAGCTTCACAGACCTCCCTGATTTTCTTTGGGGACATTCATTGTTAACTTCAATTTATCTACTGAATAGGGTTCCCTCTAAAACCGTTCCTACCACACCGTATGAGATATGGCACGGTAAGAAACCAAGTCTGAGTCATCTCAGAATTTGGGGTTGTCCGGCTCATGTCAAAAGACAACAAGCGGACAAGTTAGAGTTTAGGTCCTTCAGAGCTCGATTCATAGGATATCCTAAAGAGTCATTAGGATACTATTTCTACATTCCAGAAGACCATAATGTGATTGTGAGTCGACATGCCATCTTTCTTGAAAAATAGTTTATTCAAGATAGCGGCATTGGAAAGCAGATCAAGCTTGATGAGAAAGTCTCACAAGTACAACGAGCTAAGGACCAATTGGAACCAAATCAGGTTGAGCCAATAAGAACACTACCTCCTCCACCTCGTAGATCGGAAAGAGTTTTCCGTCCCCCTGAAAGATACTTAGGTATTATTTCAGAGGAAGTAGAGGAAAATGTTCCTCGTAGGTAATGGTGCTCATGGTGATGATCCCAAAACCTACAACGAGGCGATATCAGATATCGACTCCGAGAAATGGCTAGAGGCAATGCAGTCAGAAATTGACTCGATGCACTCAAACCAAGTCTGGACCTTGGTAGATCCACCAGAAGGTATAGTACCTATTGGGTGTAAATGGATCTTCAAGAGAAAGATTGGTGCAGATGGGAATGTGGAGACATTCAAGGCTAGACTAGTGGCAAAAGGTTATAGTCAACGCGAAGGCATTGACTATCAGGATACCTTTTCTCCAGTGGCTATGCTAAAATCCATCCGCACATTGCTTGCCATTGCAGCCTATTTCGATTATGAAATATGGCAAATGGACGTGAAAACGGCATTCTTGAAATGGATATCTTGAGGAAGATATCTATATGGAACAGCCGCTAGGTTTCACATCCAGTGATACTGATCACAAGGTTTGCAAGCTGCAAAGGTCCATATATGGACTTAAGCAAGCATCTCGGAGCTGGAACACTCATTTCAATGATGTGATCAAAATGTTTGGTTTCATCAAAAATGAAGAGGAACCGTGTGTCTTTCAAAAAGGTCAGTGGGAGCGCTGTTGTCTTCCTCGTATTGTACGTGGATGACATCCTCCTTATTGGGAATGATATTCCCATGATTGACAACAGTCAAATTATGGTTGTCCAAGGAATTCTCCATGAAAGACCTAGGTGAAGCATCCTTTATTCTAGGAATTAAGGTCTATAGGGATAGACCGAATAGGATGCTAGGACTTTCACAGAAGATGTACATAGAG
This sequence comes from Cocos nucifera, assembly GCA_006176705.1. Taxonomy (NCBI): domain Eukaryota; kingdom Viridiplantae; phylum Streptophyta; class Magnoliopsida; order Arecales; family Arecaceae; genus Cocos; species Cocos nucifera. Next base: position 95,612 of record QRFJ01001349.1, read on the forward strand.
AAAGTACTAAAGAGGTTTAGTATGGAAAACTCTAAGAGGGGATTAATACCCTTCAGACATGGTATTCATCTTTCCAAGAAGATGTGCCCTAGCACACCTGAGGAAATAGAACGCATGAGCAAGATCCCTTATGCTTCTGCAATAGGGAGCCTCATGTATGCCATGCTATGTACACGACCTGATATAGCCCATGCTGTGAGTGTCACAAGCAGATATCAGTCAAATCCAGGTGAAGAACACTGGACTTCTATGAAATGTATCCTTAAGTACTTGAGAAGAACTAAGGATATGATGTTGGTCTTTGGTAACGGAGAACTCCAAGTCCAGGGATACACAGACTCGGATTTCATGTCCGATATAGATGATCGAAAGTCGACATCTGGAAGTCTGTTTGTGTGCAATGGTGGTGCTGTCAGCTGGAAGAGTTCCAAGCAAACTGGTGATAGCAGATTCCACCATGGAAGCAGAATATATCGCTGCATCAGAGGCTGCGAAGGAAGCATTCTGGTATAAGAAGTTTGCTGCAGAAATTGGAGTAATGCCATCAGATGCCATTCCTCTATACTGCGACAACAATGGCGCCATAGCCCTTGCTAAGGAGCCGAGGTCTCACCAGAAATCCAAGCACATTGAGCGGCGATACCACCTCATCCGCGATTACCTCGAGAAGGGTTATGTCGAGGTCAAGAGAGTCAACTCCATAGATAATGTGGCAGACCCACTTACAAAGCCGTTGGGCCAGCAGAAGATCGAAGCCCACCTTGAGAAGATGGGACTTAGACTTGTAGCCAATTGGCTTTAGGACAAGTGGGAGATTGTTAGATATATGTGCCCTAGAAGCCAGAATTGGCTGACACTTGTAATACACTTCTAGGGGCAAAATTATAATTTTGACTATAATCAATAAAATGGATTATTTTCTATCACATATGTGTATTTAGTGTCTGTGATACATCCTTTGAGTTAATGGTAATGATAATTCATATTTTCAAGAGTTGAAAATTTAAGACATGAATAATCATTATTAACTCATAAAATGCTCCCGACCATAGGATCATCACGAGGATGGTGATTGATCCGGAAGGTTGGTGTACAATCGCTTCTCTTTAGTAGATGAGTCTTGAGTCTATGGTGTGGAGACACCGGAGCGAGAGTACAGGTACTCGTTAGAGAACGAGGGCACTGAGCGTGACCACCTCGAGTAGTCATTAGGAAGTCTACCTTCTCGTCAATGACTGACTCGATGCTGCAGTAGTGTGTCTGGTTCTTTGACCTGAGGTGCATCGGCAGTTCACCTTGAGGGTGTTATAGTTTGACTACACCATTACTCGGTCTCCTAGCCATTCGGAACCCTGAGGTGTATGTTGGCTATAGCATGTTCATTGTAGGAACTGGATTGCATCAAGATGGAATCTATCTACCTCGGTGGTAGAGGAGCAGCCCTATGATGATCATGAGAATCAAGTCCAGAAGTCCCATGGCCATGGCAGAGTGAAATAATAGAAAGAGTTTCTATTTAGATTTTCACATCGGACTTGAATCGAATGATTACATCATATGATAGAGACTAGGGTTTGACGAGTTCACCTTAACCCTAATCTGATCGGGGCTCAAGATAGAAGAACTTAATCACACAGGTAGCTGCACCAAGAGGTTCGCATTCAGCTCTGATGGGTTGCCACCATATACTGCTAGGTGTCACTGGTGGATTTTGGGAGCAATTAGAATGATTTAGATGATCGATCATTCTAGCTGTTCGAATCAGAAGAGTTCTGATCCATCGAAAGGAGTTTCGATGATGTCGATGATAGAGATCATGACATATCCCATTACCATACAGAACTGAACCTAACTGGGTCACACAAACAAGGGTTTGAATCTGGTGATCATCAATTGAACTGATCTAGTTCAATTGATCTGAATGAGATTCAATTAGGTTCAAGAAAATCGTGCTAGCACTCGATTGAACCTAACGTTCTTCTTTTACTATCATAAATAGTTGTCCTGACTGAGCCAAAGGAGTTTGTGCTCATCAGAGGCCTTCACTTGGTCTGACTGGAGCCTAAGTCAGAAAAGGTTGTCTTATTTTGTAAGACATTACCTGCCATTTTTGGTCACCTGCCATTTCTCGTTCCTTTGACTTTGGTCAAAAGTCTGACCTTTGACTGGTCAAATGTTGACCATTGACACTTTGACTTCTTGTCCACATGTCATGCACCTATTGGAGAGCTGGTGGGGGCCTTGTCCCCCTGCCAGAACCTGGCAAGGAGGAGGGCGCACGCCACCCTTGGCGTGTGCCCAAGCTGGAGGCGCCCAGGAGTCCCTGTTGGACAGGGACTCCATCTCCTTTTTGGATTCGATTAGAGTTCTCCTAAGAACCAACTTTGACTGGTCTTAGGCACCCTCTAAGGAGGAATCCAGGGGACTCTATTCCCACCAATCAGATTTAGATCTGATTTCACAAAGAGGTTGTGATTGGTTGGGAAGAAGAGGAGTTGGATCACAGCTTAGTCTATAAATAAGACCCTGCGCCCAACTCAAAAGTGATTGAATCACAATTCCCCATGCCCCAAGGCTGCCTCTCCCCTCTTCCTCCATGCCAAACCCACCTTCTCCCTCTCCTCTCCATGTCCAAAAGTGTTTTGGATTCTTGGTTGGTGCAATCCAGATGAGAGAAAGGCGACTGAAAGCTAGAAGGCTGCGCTGCTGCAAAGGACAACTACTGATCTTCAAAAGGAGTTTTGAAGATCCTCCAGATCAGATCCAGATCTAATTTTTGGAGATGTGATAGAGAAGAAGAGGATCTCTAGATCCAGCCCAAGTGGATTTCGGTAGAGGCCAGGCACTTGCGTGGCTTGATCCAGAACCTTCCGCTGCTTACAGGATCATCAACGGGTAATAGGATTACCCACTTCAAGGTAAATTAAATCTGATTTAATTTATCTAATTTTATTTTAATTTTTAAAATAATAATAATTAGATCTGAAATATCTTAGATCTGATCTGGATCAAAGAGAAAAAATTTTGAAATATATCTCTTGATCTGGTCAGATCTGAACGAACCTGGTCCGAAAAATCAGGATTTTCCCTTCAACTTGAAAACATCCTTCAAAGAGAAACCCAACCGGATGAAGTCAAAAGGCTACTAGAAGATCTACAAATGTTCTTAATAAATGGTTGGAGCTATCCAAAATTATATTTTCCATTATTCAACATCTTTGCCATGAAAGAAGTGGTCCGAGCTTTATACAAAGGATTAATATAAATAATATTAGTAGACCCCTTTGCTAGTTTACATATATTTCCAGCAATAGCCAGCAAAGTTCTCAATACAATTGCAAGAAAGTATCAAAGCATACTAAGAGTAAAAATTTTTAGCGAGCTAAAAATCAGAAAAATAGGAGAGATCATTCATCCCTTTCAAATTTATAAAATCAGCATATTAGAAGAAGAAGACTATGATGGGATAACTAAAAGAAATGAATACTAAGAAAATTGCTATGTTGAAGTCTACCAAGAAGCCCAAAAATGAAAAACTCAGAAATATTGGAATGATGGAAGAATTTGGATAACTATTATGATTCCCGTAGAAATTGAATGACAAACAGATTGGGGGAGAACATGGGAACCACTGTTAAAGATAGAAAACTATCCTCAAGGAGTTCAAGGTAGAATACTAGATCAAGAAGATATTCTCAAAAGAAGTCATCAGTCAAGCTCTCCAACTTTTGAAGAAGCTTCTTCTAGCCTACTAAATACAGAACTAAATTCTCCTAAGCATTCAAACTCAAGAGAAAATGAAGACCAGTTTATCGATATATTCACTCTCAACAATCAAGAAGCAACCATTTCATCCTTTGAAGACTTGACATCTTTTGAACTCAACCCACTAGGTTGAAATGTAAAAAAAAAGAAAAGGAAAATGTTTTCTTACTAACCCTCTACCAAAACTTTAGTAGAATGTTTTCTTGCATGTACTACTTTCAAAATCCATTTGCCTTCCATTATGGCCATCATTGCCTAGCCAAATAAATGATCAGTGGCCGGCAAAAGCTATCAACTAGCCTACAAAAGAATTTCAAAAATGACAAGTAACGACCTACAATATTCCTGAAGTGGCTTATAACGATCTACAGGAAGATTTGCTACAGTACTTCTGAAGTGAAGCATAACAATCTATAGGAAGATTCCTAATAATATAGCTAAAGGAAAAGATAGCTACAGGAAAACCCGGACTTCATTCAGTCTCAAATCCACAGACTCCAAACTAAGTGAAGTCCGCACTGCCCCTTCATCATCTATAAATAGATGGGAAGGGTTTCAACTAGAGGAGGAGGTAGAGTGAGCGGTCAACAACCTAAGCGACCGAGTGCGGGAAGGCTCCACCTAGAGAGTTGAGAGTCTCTTTTCTTCTCTCTCTTGCTACTTCCTAAAGCTAAGACAAAGCTTCTCTATCTTCTTCCTTCCTCTCTTCTCTTCTCTTCTTCCTTTCCTTCTCATCTTCTCTTCTTCACTTCTTCTCTTCTTCTTCCTTCATTATCTCCTCATCTTCTCATTCATATTCTCCACTTCTCCACTTTGACATCCACTTCGTCCCTTACCATACAAATGTCCTCCACCACATAATCTCTACATAACCCTCCACTCCATCACTTTTTCCACCTATAAATACATCAAAACTCCCTCTCTTTCTTACACATCATTCACTTCTAGAGAAGCTTCTCCTCTTCTCTTTGTTAGCCCTTTTCTTCATTTCTCCATTCCATCTTCAGTTCTCTTTCCTTCTATCGTTCATCTTCTTCTTTTGAGAGAAAACTCTAGCCAAAGTTCTCTTGTAAATATGTAAGTAAGTGTGTTTAGAGTGTGTTAGCATATATTATCTTGTATTAAGCATGCTTGGCATATCTGGTATGTAAATAAGTTTGTTTAAGCTTGTATGGTGTGCTTTTGAGCTTTCTTCAGGACTAATGTAAGTACTTCTATGAAATAAACTATGCTTTTCTTCATAATTAGTTCTTAATTACTGTTCATAGTTACTATTCATAATTACTATTCATTATTACTATTCATAGTTACTATTCATAGTTACTATTCAGCTTTATAGCTTGGTACTATTATAGAAATTACTGCTTAGTATTGGAGCAGATACAATAGTACTACTATAGAAATCACTATCCAGTACTATAAATGGGGGTACCATAGTATGAGAAAAACCATCCAAGTACTACATGGGGTTGCACTGTAAAACAACAGTCAATATTAAAGGGTAAACCAACCCTGAGGTTGGTAGAGGCTGCATTGTAAACAACTGTACAGTCAGGATAAACAATCCAAATACCTTCTCATACCCTCAGTATCTCAATTGCATTGTAAACAACTATGCAATCACCAGTATTGAGCATTAACTATTTATCAGTTAACTACTATCCAGTATGCTTTGACAGCAACTATTTATATTAACTATTGAATAGTATGTTAGTAGTTAGTTTATTTAATTATTTATACTAACTGTTAAGTTTATAACTGTTTATACTAACTATTGGTTTATAGTTAGTTGTTGCTTTATGTTTATTTAATTTATGCTTATGTTTGGTTCTAAATTTATTTTAGAAAAATCAAAAAATATTCAATAATTAGCCTATTAGCCTATTTATTCTAAATTTGAAAAAATATAAAAAAATATTTTCTTACTAAAGTCATCTATCTGCATAGTATTCAAGTTATTAGTGTCTGTCAACATGCTTGTCTAAGTACTTTTCTTCTTTTTTATTTGCATAGTCTATCTATCTTTAGTGTATGTCCATCCTATCTATTTGATGGTCGTCTTAAGTAGTCGTAGTTATTATCAGTTTTCATTATCTCAAGCTATTATCTTCTCCTCTTCTTTAAAGTGTTCAATTTGCACTTTCATTCCTAGGTTCCAGGCTGTATTGTATACATACATGGATGGTATCATATACTTTAGAGCTTGTCTTTTAGTATAGCATAATTGGTATTTGGCCTCGGTTATCGTAAGAGATGTTCTGTCCACCTTATACCTTCCAAATTTGGTGTTCCTAGTTCGGTTGCCCGGCATAAGTTGATATGATGGATCTCCGTATTGCTCCAGATTTAAGGTTGCCTCTCTAGAGGCCCGGATCATCTTCCTTCTCATCTTCTCTTCATCACTCCTCATCTCCTTCCTTCATTATCTCCTCATCTTCTCATCTCATATTCTCCACTTCTCCACTTTGACATCCACTTCATCAAAGTGGATGATCTGAGCCCCCGGAGAGGAGATAGGATACCACTTCTCTTCATTACTCTTAGAATACTTTGATACTTTCTTGCACTTGTATTGAGAACTTTGCTAGCTACTACTAAAAATATATGTAAACTGGCAAAGGGGTCTACTGATATTATTTGTATTAATCCTTTGTATAAAGCTCTGACCTCTTCTTTCATGGCAAAGATGTTGAACAATGGAAAATATAATTTTGGATAGCTCCAACCATTTATTAAGAACATTTGTAGATCTTCTAGTAGCCTTTTGACTTCATCCGGCTGGATTGCTCTTTGAAGGATGTCTTCAAGTAACTCAGAGTTTAGCACTTCCTGGGATTTTTTTCAATAGTCAAGCCTTTTTAGCTTGACCATAGTTGGCATCTCTAGAAGATTGCAAATCTAGTAGAGAGTAACTAGTTCTGGAGTAACTTGATTTGATTGTCCTCCAACTAGTGATATTTGTTTTTTTATTTTTATTTAAGATAATTTCCTTTCAAATAGATGATCTGCTAGAGTAGTCAAAGCCTTTCTAAAATTCCTTTTTTGATCCAGGAAATGAGTTTTCCATACCTGATTAATTAAGTCGAAAATCTCCTTGAGGAAGTCCTTGATTGTAGAATGAGAGAATTGGGTTTTCTTCATTTTGCTGTAGAGGAAGATTTTCTTTCTCATAAACAGTCCTTTTAATTAAAATGGCCTTCTTATAAATCTTTTCCCTATAAAGATTATAAGGATAAAGAAGTAAACTTATATTTATCTTTTTAAGGTTAGAAGAAATGATTTGCCATTGATTAGCAATTTATTTTTTCATCCTTTTTCCATCTTGTCTTAAAATATTTTCTAAGGCTAGGTTAAAAGCATCGAATATAATTTTAGAAACATCTTAATAGGCTATTTCGAAATAGAAAAGATGATATACAAAAAGACGATATACCGTTCTATTGATCTTCTTTATTACCTCGACATGCTCGACTCTCCAGGCCAGGGAGATCATGAGATGACTATTCTATCTTTTATAGAAGATCTCATAAAAGTTAAAGATATTCAAGTAGTACTGAACCAAGGATTTTTGAAATTTAAAGGCTTTAACCATAGTCATCTTTTAATTGTGGAAAAGGGTATACATATAGAGAATAGTTCTTTTCATTAAATTTTTCTTTGGTAAGAACATAATTTCTTCTAAGATATAAGGTGGATAGAAAAAAGAGTGTTCATAATAGATTTTTATGGCTTTGTCTATTCTAATATTAATAGATCTTTCTATAAATTTAATAGCTCCTTTTAGTAGATTGAAAAGAAAACTTGATAAGTTTTTCTTAGATAACTTATTTACAAATCTAACTTCGACTACCTATTTTAGTTCGTTGAGGAAAGACTCTTCAAGATAGAAGTTTAATATTACCTTTTCACCATTAATCTTTGTAATAATACCTTTGTCTGTAATAGTGAAAGGTTTTATTGAAGTTATAAAGGGATTTTCTAATATAACTTCTTGACTTAGGATTTTGACTAAGAAGAGAGATATTTGAATATAGGTGTTTTTTACACAAACATGAACATCAGAAATTTTTTGTCTTACCCTAAGATTTTCTCCATTTGCCAATCTAATATTTTAAGTTATTTTCTTAAAATATTTTAAAGAAATTAAGTTTTTCTTAATACAGTTTATATCAGCTCTAGAGTCTATCAAAGCTTTGGTTTTAAAGTGATAGTCTCTAATTTTTAGTAAGATTTCACAGAACCATTTTTTATCTTAATACTTAACATTGGATTCTAAGAAATCTTCATTATCATCAATTAATGAAGATTTTTCATTAGAATTTCTAGTGGCTTCTAGGATTGGGATATCACCAGATTCATCAATGTAAGAGTATCCTTCACTGCCACAGAATTCTTTCAAATTGATATATATTAAGGTCACTCTATCCTTTCTAGAATGGCAATGATTTGTCAAAAGATATTCGATTTTTTTAGTATTCTTTCTTGGATAAGTCCTCGAATATCTCTTCAAAAAAGCTATTTCATACTTATCTTTAGGAATCTTTCTATCTCTTTAATTAAAATATTTTTTTTTGATTTTTTATGAAATTTAAGATAAAATTTATTTGTTAGGAGTCTATCTTGATAGCAGAGATTATTAAATTTTATTCTTCTAAATATTCTCTGCTGACTCAAATAATCATCAAAAAGTTTAGATCCAATAATCCAGATGTAATGAGGAAATTTACAATTGATAATTCTACCAAAGCCTTCATTCTTTATACTAGGTCTGATCAAATCTGAGAATAAAGGAGGTAGTCTGCAAATAAGCTTACTTTGATTTGGATCTGAGGAAATCCTAGCTGTACAAATGTTGAGATCTATCCTAAGATTAATTGTATATGTTTGTATGATATTTACAATAATTAGAAAATCTAAAGGATAATCTAGGTAATGGCTTTTATTAGGTTTTCTTTTGATAGCGTCTAGAATCTCATTCTTTTAATAGTCAGTGAGATGATAATCCCACCAACTCCTCAATTATCTCCAAAGATATGATGCTATCTCTATTGTCTCCTCAGAATCATTATAAATCTTGTTAGAATTTGAATTTAATATCTATTTATTTTTAACAAATTTCTTAAGATTTTGATTGAATTCAATGGCAGATGTAGTATCATAAATGTCTTCCATATGCAAATTTGCCTGGACAAGTCTAGGACAATAAAATTCCAAGTCAGGAGTCTAAACCATTAAATTATTCTTAAAGATTTGGTTAGTCCTACTCCTAACATTATTTACAAGGTCTACTAAGACTAAAGTTCTATTATTTTCTTCAGATTCTTTAGATAATACTTTATTAGACTTTTCTGAAGAATGGCCTTCTATTTCTATAGAGATATAGTGTTTCCTATAGGATTTTGGTAGTTTAGAAGGCTTAGAACCTTTTATTTTATATTATTTTCTAATTTTTATTAATTTTTTTAAAGATAAAGCAGACATTCTTAAGGCTAAAAGATCTAATTTAACCTTAGAATGCACTACCTTACCTTCATTTTTTCTAATTATTTTATTAGACTCAGACTCTAAAGGTTCTAAGGTGATAGACTCTATGCATGGGACTAACTCTATGAACTTAGACTCTAATTTATTAAACTGAAAAAAAATATACCTAATAATAGATCCAAATCTAACTCCTAATTCTAGCTCATGAGAATCAGTAGTAGGAGAAACAGGTTCAAGAGAAAGTTTATTAGTTTCTTCTTGATAAATATACCTCTTTTTAATCAGAAGATGTTCAATAGAAGTTTTATCAGAACAATTAGAGTCTTCCTCTAGCATTCCTACAGAGTTAAGGGCAAGGTTAGAGAAGCTTTCTTGCCTCTCAACCTAGACTAGGTGATCTACCTTAAGAGTTTCTTCAATTTTAATAGTAGATACTTTAGAATAATTGGCTTCTAGACTAGGTCTACCTATTTCTCCTTCAATCTTAGTTAGGTTTAAAGGATGAACAGGTTTCTTGGTAAGACTACCATCAATCTTCCAAGACTGAAAAAGCAAGTTAATTTTTAATGTTTGTACTTTAGGCTTATATTTTTCAAGACCCTTTGGATAATATTGATCAAACTAGTCAAAGAAGAGAATATGTCTCTCTTCAGCCCTTATTTGGTTGAACCAGACTTTTCTAATAAAGTCTCTCTGTGTTTTATTATGGGAGCTAAAGATCTACTTTCTATGATATTCTTCAGATTCAAAATCATTTTTAAGTCATTCTTTATTAATCTAAAACTCAGTAATCTCAAGATCAGGCAGATAAGGTCTATCAACATTATGAGCTTTTTTTATAATTTTTATTTTTATATTATCAGAAGGATCATAATAAGTATCTAGAGTAGTTATTATCTCATACTTATCTAAACTATTTTCTAGCTCCTCTAAACTTATAGAATTAGATTTTTCTGTAGTCATTGTCCTTAGAAAGATAGGTTACTCACCATCCTCAGGCTAAGTTGTGCAGGCAAAAAGGGATGGTAGATATCAGCCATACCTCACCCTCATAAGATACCAGCCATACCTCACCCTCACAAATCTATGACTTACTGACCCTAAATACATGCTTGTCCATCGGCTTAATCAAACGAGTTCTTGCAGCACAGCGATTGAGCAGATGAGAAATAAAACTATGGGAACAAGTCCGCTACGAAAATCTCTGTATAATCTAAATGAACAGATGAGAAATAAAGTTGTGGGAATAAGTCTACTTTGAAAACCTTCATATAATCAGACACCAATCCCTTCCCCCTGGCATAAAAAAAGAACATGGTTATCAGGCCCCTGGAGAGGCAACTTCAAATCTGGAGTGATACGGAGATCCACCATATCAACTTACACCAGGCAACTGAACTGGGAACACCAGATTCAGATGGTATAAGGAAGACAAAATATCTCTTACCAATCATCTGGTATTTGAGCCTTGTTCTTCTTTGTGCTAAGGGAAAGGGATTGGTGTCTGATTCTATAGAGGTTTTCATAGCAGACTTATTTCCACAGTTTTATTTCTCATCTGTTCATTTAGATTATACGAATATTTTCGTAGCGGACTTATTCCCACAGCTTCATTTCTCATCTGTTCAATCGCTATGCTGTAAGAACCCATTTGATTAAAACAATGGACTGGCGTGTGTTTAGGGTTAGTAAGTCATAGATTTATGAGGATGAGGTATGGCTGGTATCTTATGAGGGTGAGGTATGGCTGGTATCGATCAATCTCTTTTTGCCTGCACAACTTGGCCTGAGGATGGTGAGTAACCTATCTTTCTAAGGACAATGATTGCAGAAAAATCTAATTCTGTAACTATAGAAGAGTTAGCAAATAGTTTAGATAAGTATGAGATAATAACTACTCCAGATACTTATTATGATCCTTCTGGTAATATAAAAATAATAATTATAAAAATAGCACATAGTGTTGATATATCTTATCTACCTGATCTTGAGATTGCTGAGTTCTAGATTAATAAAGAACTAATTAAAAATTTTTTAAATCTTAGGAATATCATAAAAGAAAAAAGTAGTTCTTTAGTTTCCATAATAAAATCCAAAAAGACTTTATTAGGAAAGTTTGGTTCAGCCAAATGAGGGTGGAAGAGAGACATATTCTCTTCTTTGATTGGTTTGATCAATACTACCCTAAGGATCTTGAAAGAGCTAAGCCTGAGGTACGAACATTAAAAATTAACTTGCTTTTTCAGACATGGAAGATTGATGGTAGTCTTGCCAAGAAACCTGTTCATCCTTTAAACCCAACTAATGTTGAAAGAGAAATAGGTAGACCTAGTCTAAATGCCAGTCATTCTAAAGTGTCTACTATTAAGACAGAAGAAATTATTATGGTAGATCACATAGTCCTGGTTGAGAGGCAAGAAAGCTTCTCTAACCTTGCCCTTGATTCTACAGGATTGCAGGAGGAAGAGTCTGATTGTTCTGATAAAATTTCTATTGAACATCTTTCAATTAAAAAGAGGTATATTTATCAAGAAGAAACTAATGAACTTTCTCTTGAACCTATTTCTCCTACTATAGATTCTCATGAGCTAGAATTAGGAGTCAGATTTGGATCTATTATTAGGTATATACTTTAAGAGCTAAATAAATTAGAGTCTAAGTCCATAGAGTCAGTCCCATCCATAGAGTCAATCCTATTCATAGAGTCAGTCTCATGTATAGAGTCAGACTCCTTAGAACCTTTAGAGTCTATGTCTAATAAAATAATTAGGAAAAATGTAGGTAAGGTAATGCATTCTAAGGCTAAATTTGGTCTTTTTCCCTTAAGAAAGTCTGGTTTCTCTTTGAAAAAATCTATTAAAATTAGAAAAAATTATAAAATAAAAGGTTCTAAGCCTTCTAAATTACTTGAACCCTATAGGGAAACCATATATCTCCATAAAAATAGAAGGCTATTCATCAAAGAAGTCTAATAAAGTCTTATCTAAAAAATCTAATGAAAATAATAATAATTTAGGCTTAGTTGACTCAGTGAATAATAGGAATAACCAAATCTTTAGAAATAATCTTATGATTTGGACTCCCAACTTAAAATTCTATTATCCTAAGCTTGTCCAGGCAGATTTGCATTTGGAAGACATCTATGATTTTACATCTACTATTGAGTTCAATCAGAATCTTGAGAAATTTGATGAAAATCAAGAGATATTAAATTCAAATTCTGACAAGATTTATAATGATTCAGAGGAGATAGTGGAGATGGTATTATATCTTTGGAGATAATTGAGAAGTTAGGGGGATTACCACCTCACTGACTGTCAAAAGAATGAAATTCTAGATGCTATCAAAAGAGAATCTAATAGAAGTCATTATTTAGACTTATCCTTTAGATTTTGTAATTATTGTAAATATCATACAAACATATAGAATTAGTCTTAGGATAAATCTTAACATTTGTACAGTTAGAATTTCTTCAGATCCAGATCAAAAGCTTATTTGCAGACTACCACCTTTATTCTCATATTTGATTAGACCTAGTATAATGAATGATGGGTTTGGTAGCATTAATTTCAATTATAGAATTCCTCATTATATTTGGATTGTTGGATCTAAACTAATTGATAATTATTTGTGTCAGCAGAGAATACCAAGAAGAATAAAATTTGATAATATCTGCTATCAAGATAGACTCCTAACAAATAAATTTTATCTTAAATTTCATAAAAAATCCAAAAAAAATTATTTTGATAAAAGAGCTAGAAAAATTCCTGAAGATATGATAGAAATAACTCTTTTGAAGAGATATTTGAGGACTTATCCAAGAAAGAATATGAAAATCAAATATCTTATGACAAATCATTGCCATTCTAGAAAGGATAGACTGATCTTAATATATATCAATTTAGAAGAATTCTATGGCAGTGAAGGATACTTTTATGTTGATGAATCTAGTGATATCCCAATCCTAGAAGCCACTAAAAATTCTAAAGAAAAAGCTCCATTAATTGATGGTAAGGAAGATTTCTTAGGATCGAATGATAAGCATGAAGTTCGAAAATGGTTCTGTGAAATCTTACTCAAAATTAGCGACTATCAATTTAAAACCAAAGTGTTGATAGACTCTGGAGCTAATATAAACTGTATTAAGAAAAACTTAATTCTTTTGAAACATTTTGAGGAAACAACTCAAAATATTAGAATGGTAAATAGAGAAAACCTTAGAGTAAGATATAAAATCTCTAATGTTCATGTTTGAGTAGGAACTACCTACATTCAAATGTCCCTCTTTTTAGTCAAATTCCTAAGTCAAGAAGTTATATTAGGAAACACCTTTATAACTTCAATAAAACCTTTCACTGTTACAAACAAAGGTGTTATTACAAAGATTAATGGTGAAAAGATAATATTAAATTTCTATCCTGAAGAGTCTCTCTTCAACCAGCTAAGAGAAGTAGTTGAAGTAAAATACTTAAATGAATTGTCTCTTATAACTAGGAGACTCTAAGCTAGGAAAAAATAAGTACAAACTTAGATTAGAAAGAAAAAAATTAAAATTTATAAATAATCATAGGGACTTGGACGAGTTACTCCAATGGTTAAAACACCAGATCCCATGTAGACAAAAAATAGTAAAAAAGATTAAAGGGTCTTAATATTATTCTAAATGGCTTACAGTGTTGAATTATGAAATAATTCAAATCTTTCTATCTTATTCTTACTTTTCAATAAAATGTCTCTATAACAAAGAACATTGGAGTTCTTTACAAGGTTACTTTAGAAAAATACCTAACATTAATATAAAACCACTTCAAATAAATATCCAGATAAAAGATAAAATTCTTCTTTTAGAACAAATTCTAAAACTAGCTAAAAAACTTTACAAAAATACAAAATTAACTTTCCAAATGATTAAATTATATTCTATCTATGTTTTGAAGATAAGTATTTTATATTTACAAAAGATTTTCTTTTCTTTTCAATCCTACATAAATTTTGATGACAAAAAAGATGACCTTATGCAAAATCATCCAAGACTGAATATAGACTTCAATGATATCTCTGGACCAGTAATAACTATTCCAAGAAATTATCTGACTTCATTTTTGATAGGGAATCTTAAGATCAAAAGAGAAAGACTAAGGGTAAACAACCCTTAGATGAAAAACAAGATGAGTGTCTATTTTCTCCTCCATTCTATCATCCTGGCCTTTTCTTTGAAACATATACTATAATCCATAAATCTTGGGAAGCACATCTCTTTGACAAAGAAATAGAGTATCGAAGATCCATGACAACTCTGGTAAAACATCTAGCTGAAAAGGAGCATTCTTTGAAGACCATCAAAGATTATGTTCAACTGGTAGGCGAACAAATAAACCAACCTACCCCTGATCTCATATCTCTTTATGATCTTTGTAGATTAAAAGAGATGCCAACCATGGTCAAGTTAAAAAGGCTTGATTATTGGAAAATGGCCCAACATGTCCCAACTCCTGAACTTCTCGATGACATCAGTCAAAGAGTAACCCAACCCAATGAAGATCAAACTCTCCTTGAAGAATCAGAAGCTATCATTATTTATGACTAGTCACGTCCGAAGCTTTTATTTCCTCTATTTAACCCTTTTAACAAGTCTAAAGAAATCAAAGCCTTATACAAAGGACTTGTAAAGGTGATTTTAGTAGACTGCTCATTGACTTTTGATATGTTTCCTGCTATCATGGCTTCTCTTCTACATGACCTAAGAAATAAGTATGAGTTTCTTGACATCAAAGTATGCGGTGGAATTGAAGAAAGAAAAATAGAAAATATTGAGTATCCACTTCAAATTTTTCATGTCACTAATTTAGATGAAAGTTGATCTAGTTGAATTTGTGACAGTGCCAAACAAGAGCAAAGAAATATCATCAAGTAGCTTCAACCTCAAAGCCTACAAAATAATATCATATTTAGAGGTTTATTGGGCAGCAAGAAAACTTCAACAACAAAAATGTTGGACAGATGGCCAAATTTTGGTGACCACTAGTCTTCCAACTAGACTACCGGCTCAAGGAGATCTAGAAGACCTTTATATTAGAGACTTATATTCAGAATGGAAAGATATTCTCAATCTCAAGAACTATCCGCAAAAGATAAGAGAAGAAGTACTATTTCAAAAAGGAATTGAAGCATGTCTAGATCTAGAAAATCAAATTAAAGAAAGAGGAAGAAGAATTTAGATTCATATTATAACCAATCCAGAAGATATTGAAATCAATCATACTAAAACTCGAAGAAAGCTTATCTTCATCGTATAAAAAAAAAAATGAAAAATATTTTCTTACTATCCCTGTACCAAAACTTTGGTAGAATATTTTCTGGTAGGTACAACTCTAAATTAGAAGCAAAGTTTGTCTACTCCACAGCCAAAGAAACAATTAATGGCCAACAAAAGCTATCAATCAGAATACAATAGAACTTCAAAAATGACAAGTAATGGCCTATAGTACTCTTGAAGTGATGCATAACAATCTACAGAAAGATTTCCTACAGTACTGCTGAAGTGATGCATAACAATCTACAGGAAGATTCCTGATGGTACAAGAAAAGACAGCTACAAGAAGATCCAAACTTCATTCAGTTTCAAATCCATGGACTCCAAAACAAGTGAAGTCTGCATCGCCCCTTCCTTATCTATAAATTGAGGGGAAGGGCTTCAGCTGAGGGAGGAGGTGGAGTGAGCGGTCGCCAATCGTGCAGGAAGGCTCCATCTGGAGAGTTGAGAGTCTCTTCTCTTCTCTCTTCTGCTACTTTCCAAAGCTAAGGCAGAGCTTCTCTATCTTCTTCCCACTGAATTCAATCAGAATCTTGAGGAATTTGCTGAAAATAAAATAATATTAAATTTAAATTCTGACAAGATTTATAATAATTCAAAGGAGACAATGGAGATAGCGTGATATCTTTGGAGACAATTGAGAAGTTGGTGGAATTACCATCTCACTGACTATCAAAAGAATGAGATTTTAGATGCTATCAAAAGGGAATCTAATAGAACCCATTGCTTAGATTATCCTTTAGATTTTGTAAATATTACAAATATCATACAAACATATAGAATTAGTCTTAGGATAGAAGATTTCTTCAGATCCAGATCAAACGCTTATTTACAGACTACCCCCTTTATTCTCAGATTTGATCAGACCTAGAATAAAGAATGAAGGCTTTGGTAGCATTGCTTGTGGAGTTCCTCATTTCTTTTGGATTGTTGGATCTGAACTAATTAATGATTATTTGAGTCAGTAGAGTAATACTTAGAAGAATAAAATTTGATAATTTCTGCTATCAAGATAGACTTCTGACAACTAAATTTTATCTTAAATTTTATAAAAAATATAAAAAAATTTTTTTGATAAAAGAGCTAGAAAAATTTCTGAAGACAAGATAGAAACAACTCTTTTGAAGAAATATTCATAGACTTATCCAAGAAATAATGTTAAAATTGAATATCTTATGACAAATCATTGTCATTCTAGAAAGGATAGGGTGACCTTAATATATATCAATTTGAAAGAATTCTGTGGTAGTGAAGGATACTCTTACATTGATGAATCTGGTGATATCCAAATCCTAGAAGCCACTAGGAATTCTAAAGAAAAAGCTCCATTAATTGATGATAAAGAAGATTTCTTAGGATCCAATGATAAGCATGAAGTTTGGAAATGGTTCTGTGAAATCTTACTCAAAATTAGACACTATCAATTTAAAACCAAAGTTTTGATAGACTCTGGAGCTGATATAAATTGTATTAAGAAAAACATAATTCCTTTGAAATATTTTGAGAAAACAACTCAAAATATTAAAATGGTAAATGGAGAAAACCTTAGGGTAAGACATAAAATCTCTAATGTTCATCTTTGTTTAGGAAATACCAACATTCAAACATCCCTTTTTTTAGTCAAAACCCTAAGTCAAGATGTTATTTTAGGAAACCTCTTTATAACTTCAATAAAACCTTTCACTATTACAGACAAAGGCATTATTGCAAAGATTAATGGTGAAAAGGTAATATTAAATTTCTATCATGAAGAATCTCTCTTCAACCAGCTAAGAAAAGCAGGTGAAGTAAAATACTTAAATGAATTATCTCTTATAATTAGAGACTCTAAGCTAGGAAAATATAAGTTTAAAATTAAATTAAGAAGAAAAAAATTAAGATTTATAAACAATCATAAGACCTTAGAAGAGTTTCTCCAATGGTCGAAACACCAAACCCCATGTAGATAAAAAATAGTAAAAAAGATTAGAGGGGCCCGATGTTATTCTAAATGGTTTACATTATTGAATTGTGAAATAATTCAAACCTTTCTACCTTATTGTCACTTTTCAATAATATATCTCCATAGCAAAAAACACTGGAGATCTTTGCAATATTTGTTTAGAAAAATAATTAGAAGTGGGCTTATTATACTTGAGACAAATTTAAAACCACTTCAAGAAGAAAATAGAATCTTTCTTTTAAAACAAATCCTAGGATTAGACAAAAAAACTTTATAAAAATATAAAATTAACTTTCCAAATGATTAATTTATATTCTACCTATGATTTGAAGATAAGTCTTTCATATTTACAAAAGATTCGCTCATCTTTTCAATCCTACATAATTTCTTACAAAAAAGTCTTTATCCAAAATCATCCTGGTCTGCATCTAGATTTCAAAAATAGTTCTAGGCAAGTAATATTTCTACATGGGATAACTATTCTAAGAAATTATTTGATTTCATATCTTTTTGACAGGAGATCAATTTAGAAGACTATCCAGATTCAAAAGAAATTGTTACCTCAAACACTAATTTCATTATCTTTTCTTCTTGATAGGGACAAGAACCAGTGATCTTTAAGTCCTATCTTTAAAAATCAAGAGAAACTTGTTGGAGAATGATCTCATCAATTTATTCCAAAACAAGTTAAGCTCTACAAAACCTATGATTTAGAAGAGGCACCAACTATGATCAAGAGGCTTGATTATTGGAAAAAGACTAAAGAAGTTCTTACCCCAGAACTTCAAAATATTATTCTTCAAAAGGTAACCCAACCTTATGAAATCAGAAGTCTACTCAAAAAACTTTGCAAATACATTGTAATTGAATGGTGTTGTTGGCCGAAGCTTTTAATACCCAATATCAACAAAAATTTCAATGAGGAAGAAATCATAGCCCTCTACAAAGGAATTATCAGATCAGCTATAGTCTATTGTACTTATCCTATCAATATTTTTTTAGAGGTAGTCTCCACCATTTTACTCCAAGCCAATAGATTTGAGAGATAGCTGACGATCATAATCTATAGTGGAATTGAGGAAAAGAAAATTAGAAAGGTCATTTACCCCTCCCAGATCTATAATATCACCTTATCACAAGAAGATGACTATGTCCTCACTAGCAGGTCAGAAAAAACACATCGACATTATAATAGAAGGGCTTGATATCAAAGAATACATGATTACTAATTATCTTGAAGTCTATTGGATGGCCAAGGTTTTGAAAAATCAAAAGTGTTGGATAGATGGAAGAATTTGGGTAACAACAAACCTTCCCATCACTCTATCATGAAAAGAAGGAACATGGGACATATTGCTAAATTTACAAAACTATCCTCAACATATAAAAGAAGCACTGCTAAAAGTATTATAATAACATTACAAAAAATCTTCTCTAGTGAAACTCCTATATAACCATAATCTTTAAGTCTAGAGAATCTTATTGGAATAATGATAGATTAATCTTGTACCCAATAAGCTTATTCAATAAAATTTTAGATATGGACCTAAGCTCAAAACAAGAATTAATTCCACATTCTTATATCCTTGATAAAGATATCATTTTCTACTCTGAGCAAGAATGTTCTTCCTTCTTTAATATTAAACTTTCCCTAGAATGCTATTGTCTAATCAATAGGTTATGGCGATCTCATGCATTCAATCAGAAAATGAACTTTTGTAAATCTTTTATTATCTTGGTAAATTATATGGTAAAGTTAGAAAACACATTCAAGCAAATAAAAGAAAATACTAAAATTGCCAAGGAAAGGACTACAAATAAGTCTTCTGATTAGATAGACCACTCTCTTTAACCTTTGCGATCTAAGAATTACACTTCTCTCTTTATAAGGTAAGCTCGTTCTATAAAAAATAAAATTATCTAAAAAACTAACTTTGTTATCTTTTAACAGAGAATCAACTCAAAAGAATATCCATATCTAGGAGAGA
>QRFJ01001349.1:116103-141897 GCA_006176705.1 Cocos nucifera
TATGACTGGTCATGTCCAAAGTTTTTCTTTCCTCTATTTAACCCTTTTAACAAGTCTAAAGAAATCAAAGCCTTATACAAAGGACTTGTAAAGGTGATTTTAGTAGACTGCTCATTGACTTTTGATATGTTTCCTGCTATCATGGCTTCACTTCTACATGACCTAAGAAATAAGTATGAGTTTCTTGACATCAAAGTATGCGGTGGAATTGAAGAAAGAAAAATAGAAAATATTGAGTATCCACTTCAAATTTTTCATGTCACTAATTTAGATGAAGTTGATCTAGTTGAATTTGTGACAGTGCCAAACAAGGAGCAAAGAAATATCATCAAGTAGCTTCAACCTCAAAGCCTACAAAATAATATCATATTTAGAGGTTTATTGGGCAGCAAGAAAACTTCAACAACAAAAATGTTGGACAGATGGCCAAATTTTGGTGACCACTAATCTTCCAACTAGACTACCGGCTCAAGGAGATCTAGAAGACCTTTATATTAGAGACTTATATTCAGAATGGAAAGATATTCTCAATCTCAAGAACTATCCACAAAAGATAAGAGAAGAAGTACTATTTCAAAAAGGAATTGAAGCATGTCTACATCTAGAAAATCAAATTAGAGAAAGAGGAAGAAGAATTCAGATTCATATTATAACCAATCCAGAAGATATTGAAATCAATCATACTAAAACTCGAAGAAAGCTTATCTTCATCGTATAAAAAAAAAAAAGAAATGAGAAATATTTTCTTACTAACCCTCTACCAAAACTTTGGTAGAATATTTTCCTGTAGGTACAACTCTAAATTAGAAGCAAAGTTTGTCTACTCCACAGCCAAAGAAACAATCATTGGCCAACAAAAGCTATCAATCAGAATACAATAGAACTTCAAAAATGACAAGTAATGGCCTATAGTACTCTTGAAGTGATGCATAACAATCTACAAAAAGATTTCTTACAGTACTGCTGAAGTGATGCATAACAATCTACAGGAAGATTCCTGATGGTACAAGAAAAGATAGCTACAAGAAGATCCAAACTTCATTCAGTTTCAAATCCATGGACTCCAAATCAAGTGAAGTCTGCATCGCCCCTTCCTTATCTATAAATTGAGGGGAAGGGCTTCAGCTGAGGGAGGAGGTGGAGTGAGCAGTCGACAATCGTGCAGGAAGGCTCCATCTGGAGAGTTGAGAGTCTCTTCTCTTCTCTCTTCTGCTACTTTCCAAAGCTAAGGCAGAGCTTCTCTATCTTCTTCCCACTGAATTCAATCAGAATCTTGAGGAATTTGCTGAAAATAAAATAATATTAAATTCAAATTCTGACAAGATTTATAATAATTCAGAGGAGACAATGGAGATAGCGTGATATCTTTGGAGACAATTGAGAAGTTGGTGGAATTACCATCTCACTGACTATCAAAAGAATGAGATTTTAGATGCTATCAAAAGGGAATCTAATAGAACCCATTGCTTAGATTATCCTTTAGATTTTGTAAATATTACAAATATCATACAAACATATAGAATTAGTTCTAGGATAGAAGATTTCTTCAGATCCAGATCAAACGCTTATTTACAGACTACCCCCTTTATTCTCGAATTTGATCAGACCTAGAATAAAGAATGAAGGCTTTGGTAGCATTGCTTGTGGAGTTCCTCATTTCTTTTGGATTGTTGGATCTGAACTAATTAATGATTATTTGTGTTAGTAGAGAATACTTAGAAGAATAAAATTTGATAATCTTCTGCTATCAAGATAGACTTCCTGACAACTAAATTTTATCTTAAATTTTATAAAAAATATAAAAATTTTTTTGATAAAAGAGCTAGAAAAATTTCTGAAGACAAGATAGAAACAGCTCTT
Source organism: Cocos nucifera (assembly GCA_006176705.1). NCBI lineage: Eukaryota > Viridiplantae > Streptophyta > Magnoliopsida > Arecales > Arecaceae > Cocos > Cocos nucifera. Next base: position 117,964 of record QRFJ01001349.1, read on the forward strand.
TTGAAGAAATATTCGTAGACTTATCCAAGAAAGAATATTAAAATTGAATATCTTATGACAAATCATTGTTATTCTAGAAAGGATAGGGTGACCTTAATATATATCAATTTGAAAGAATTCTGTGGTAGTGAAGGATACTCTTACATTGATGAATCTGGTGATATCCAAATCCTAGAAGCCACTAGGAATTCTAAAGAAAAAGCTCCATTAATTGATGATAAAGAAGATTTCTTAGGATCCAATGATAAGCATGAAGTTTGGAAATGGTTCTGTGAAATCTTACTCAAAATTAGACACTATCAATTTAAAACCAAAGTTTTGATAGACTCTGGAGCTGATATAAATTGTATTAAGAAAAACATAATTCCTTTGAAATATTTTGAGAAAACAACTCAAAATATTAAAATGGTAAATGGAGAAAACCTTAGGGTAAGACATAAAATCTCTAATGTTCATCTTTGTTTAGGAAATACCAACATTCAAACATCCCTTTTTTTAGTCAAAACCCTAAGTCAAGATGTTATTTTAGGAAACCTCTTTATAACTTCAATAAAACCTTTCACTATTACAGACAAAGGCATTATTGCAAAGATTAATGGTGAAAAGGTAATATTAAATTTCTATCATGAAGAATCTCTCTTCAACCAGCTAAGAAAAGCAGGTGAAGTAAAATACTTAAATGAATTATCTCTTATAATTAGAGACTCTAAGCTAGGAAAATATAAGTTTAAAATTAAATTAAGAAGAAAAAAATTAAGATTTATAAACAATCATAAGACCTTAGAAGAGTTTCTCCAATGGTCGAAACACCAAACCCCATGTAGATAAAAAATAGTAAAAAAGATTAGAGGGGCCCGATGTTATTCTAAATGGTTTACATTATTGAATTGTGAAATAATTCAAACCTTTCTACCTTATTGTCACTTTTCAATAATATATCTCCATAGCAAAAAACACTGGAGATCTTTGCAATATTTGTTTTAGAAAAATAATTAGAAGTGGGCTTATTATACTTGAGACAAATTTAAAACCACTTCAAGAAGAAAATAGAATCTTTCTTTTAAAACAAATCCTAGGATTAGACAAAAAACTTTATAAAAATATAAAATTAACTTTCCAAATGATTAGTTCATATTCTACCTATGATTTGAAGATAGGTCTTTCATATTTACAAAGGATTTGCTCATCTTTTCAATCCTACATAATTTTTTACAAAAAAGTCTTTATCCAAAATCATCCTGGTCTGCATCTAGATTTCAAAAATAGTTCTAGGCAAGTAATATTTCTACATGGGATAACTATTCTAAGAAATTATTTGATTTCATATCTTTTTGACAGGAGATCAATTTAGAAGACTATCCAGATTCAAAAGAAATTGTTACCTCAAACACTAATTTCATTATCTTTTCTTCTTGATAGGGACAAGAACCAGAGATCTTTAAGCTCTATCTTTAAAAATCAAGAGAAACTTGTTGGAGAATGATCTCATCAATTTATTCCAAAACAAGTTAAGCTCTACAAAACCTATGATTTAGAAGAGGCACCAACTATGATCAAGAGGCTTGATTATTGGAAAAAGACTAAAGAAGTTCTTACCCCAGAACTTCAAAATATTATTCTTCAAAAGGTAACCCAACCTTATGAAATCAGAAGTCTACTCAAAAAACTTTGCAAATACATTGTAATTGAATGGTGTTGTTGGCCAAAGCTTTTAATACCCAATATCAACAAAAATTTCAATGAGGAAGAAATCATAGCCCTCTACAAAGGAATTATCAGATCAGCTATAGTCTATTGTACTTATCCTATCAATATTTTTTTAGAGGTAGTCTCCACCATTTTACTCCAAGCCAATAGATTTGAGAGATAGCTGACGATCATAATCTATAGTGGAATTGAGGAAAAGAAAATTAGAAAGGTCATTTACCCCTCCCAGATCTATAATATCACCTTATCACAAGAAGATGACTATGTCCTCACTAGCAGGTCAGAAAAAACACATCGACATTATAATAGAAGGGCTTGATATCAAAGAATACATGATTACTAATTATCCTGAAGTCTATTGGATGGCCAAGGTTTTGAAAAATCAAAAGTGTTGGATAGATGGAAGAATTTGGGTAACAACAAACCTTCCCATCACTCTATCATGAAAAGAAGGAACATGGGACATATTGCTAAATTTACAAAACTATCCTCAACATATAAAAGAAGCACTGCTAAAAGTATTATAATAACATTACAAAAAATCTTCTCTAGTGAAACTCCTATATAACCATAATCTTTAAGTCTAGAGAATCTTATTGGAATAATGATAGATTAATCTTGTACCAATAAGCTTATTCAATAAAATTTTAGATATGGACCTAAGCTCAGAACAAGAATTAATTCCACATTCTTATATCCTTGATAAAGATATCATTTTCTACTCTGAGCAAGAATGTTCTTCCTTCTTTAATATTAAACTTTCCCTAGAATGCTATTGTCTAATCAATAGGTTATGGCGATCTCATGCATTCAATCAGAAAATGAACTTTTGTAAATCTTTTATTATCTTGGTAAATTATATGGTAAAGTTAGAAAACACATTCAAGCAAATAAAAGAAAATACTAAAATTGCCAAGGAAAGGACTACAAATAAGTCTTCTGATTAGATAGACCACTCTCTTTAACCTTTGCGATCTAAGAATTACACTTCTCTCTTTATAAGGTAAGCTCGTTCTATAAAAAATAAAATTATCTAAAAAACTAACTTTGTTATCTTTTAACAGAGAATCAACTCAAAAGAATATCCATATCTAGGAGAGACGACTATCTAATATAAATCATGGCAAAGGTAAGATACTAAACCAAAAAACTCTTTAAACTTCTCCCTCTACAGAAGTTCATATTACCCTCAATAAAAAAAATAACAATTAAAGAAAGGAGGTCTAGAGTCTAGAAAAAAGCTCAAGAAGTTTTAACCCCAGAACTTCAAGAAATTATCATTGAAAAAATCATTCAGCCTAATGAAGTCAAATAGATATTCCGAGAGCTCCATCTCTACCTCATTATAGATTGGTGTTGGCCAAAGCTCTTTATTCCAAATTTTAATGTCAACTCGATCAAACCAATGGTCAAAGCTACTTTACAAAGGACTTATCAGGCTGGCAACTATCAACTATTCCTATTAGGTGGATATGTTCCTAGATATTATTGCTACTATGTTAAGACAACTTGAAAAAGATGCAAGAACCCTGCAAATAATAATACATAGTGGAATCGAAGAGAGAAGGATAGAAGAAATTGCCTATCCTTTTCAAATCTATTACATCTCTTTGTTTAAAGGAGAAAATCATGCTTATACCATTAGTGAAGATCAAATCAAGTATATGGAAGGATTTGATTCAGAAGATTATATCATCACCAACTATACTTGAAGTCTATTGGACAACCAAGGAGTTTCAAGAAAAAAGATGCTGGACAGATGAAAGAATATGGGTGACTACAGACTTGCCAATAACTATTCCTGAAAGAAAAGAACATACCTAGGATATTTTACTATGCTCAGAAAATTATCCTGAAAAAGTAAAATATGAACTACAATATCCTAAAGGAAGCATCCAAAGAAAGCATCATGAAGTAGGCTCTCCTGATTATGAATATTCAGATATTGAAGACAGCAAATTCAAAGACATGCCAGAATTTGCTCATCTCTTTAAAGAAGATCTCAACCAATTCGAAGACATGCCCAAATTTGCCCATCTATTTGAAGAAGATTTGACTTCTCCAGAAAGATAGATATTGATCTATCTATACAAAAAAAAGTTTTTTCTTACTAACCCAGAACCAAAACTTTGGTAGAATGTCTTCTTGCAGGTACTACTTTCAAAATATATTTGCCTCTCCAAGGCCGGATCATCTGGTATCAGAGCCTTGTTCTTTTTTCTGCCAGGGGGAAGGGATTGATGTTTGATTATATGGAGGTTTTCATAGCGGACTTGTTCCTACAGCTTCATTTCTCATCTATTCAGTCATTGTGCTATAAGAACCCATTTAATTAAGTCGATGGACAGGCATGTGTTTAGGATCAGTAAGTCATAGATTTGTGAGGGTGAGGTATGGCTGGTATCTTGTAAGGGTGAGATATGGCTGGTATCGACCAATCTCTTTTTGCCTGCACAACTTGGCCTAAGGATGGTGAGTAACCTATCTTTCTAAGGACAATGACTGTAGAAAAATCTAATTCTGTAACTATAATGGAGTTAGAAAATAGTTTAGATAAGTATGAGATAATAACTACTCTAGATACTAATTATGATCCTTCTAGTTATATAAAAATAAAAATTACAAAAATAGCTCATAATGTTAATAGACCTTATTTGCCTGATGTTAAGATTGCTGAGTTCTAGATTAATAAAGAACTACTTAAAAAAGATTTTGAATTTGAAGAATATCATAAAAAGCAGTTCTTTAGCTTCCATAACAAAATGCAGAGAGATTTTATTAGGGAAGTCTGGTTCAGCCAAATGAGGGCTGAAGAGAGACATATTCTCTTCTTTGACTGGTTTGATCAATATTATCCTAAGGGTCTTAAAAATGTTATGCTGGAAGTTCAGACATTAAATATTCACTTGCTTTTTCAGTCTTGGAAGATTGATGGTAGTCTTGCAGAGAGACCTGTTCTTCCTTTAAACCCAACTAAGTTTGAAGGAGAGACAGCAGACCTGGTTTAGAAGCCAGTCATTCTGAAGTGTCTACTTTTAAGATAGAAGATACCATTAAGATAGATCACTTAGTTCAGGTTGAGAGCCAAGAAAGCTTCTCTAACCTCACCCTTGACACTGAAGGAATGCAGGAGGAAGATTCTGATCACATTGATGAAATTTCTATTGAAAATCTTCCTATAAAAAAGAGGTATATTTATCAAGAATATTTATCAAGAAACTAATGAACTTCCTCTTGAACCTGCTTCTTCTACTATAGATTATCATGAGCTAGACTTAGTGGCCAGATTAAAATCTATTATTAGGTATGTATTTGATGAGTTAAATAAATTTGAGTCTAAGTCCATAGAGTCAGTCCCGTCCATAAAGTCTGTCCCCTTAGAACCTTTAGAATCAGGGTTTGATAAAATAATTAAAAAAAATGAAGATAAGGTAGTACATTCTAAGGCTAAATTAGGTCTTTTAGCATTAAGAAAGTCTGCTTTATCTTTGAAAAAATCTATTAAAATTAAAAAAAAATTATAAAATAAAGGTTCTAATCCTTTTAAATTACCTAAACCCTATAGCGAACCCTATATCTCTATAAATAATGAAGGCTATTCTTCAGAGAAGTCTGATAAGGTATTATCTAAACAATCTGAAGAAAATTATAGAAATTTAGTTTTAGTTGACTCTATAAATAATATGAATAACCAAATCTCTAGGACTAATCTAATGGTTCAGACTCTTAACTTAGAATTCCATTATCCTAGACTTGTCCTGGCAGATTTGCATTTGGAAGACATCCTTGATACAACAACTGCTATTGAATTCAATCAGAATCTTGAGGAATTTGCTAAAAATAAAGAAATATTAAATTCAAATTTTGATAAGATTTATAATGATTCAGAGGAGATAATGGAGATAGCATCATTCCTTTGGAGACTATTAAGAACTTGGTGGGATTATCACCTCACTGACTATCAAAAGAATGAAATACTGGATGCCATCAAAAGAAAATCTAATAGAAGCCATTGCTTAGATTATCCTTTAGATTTTATAATTATTATAAATATCATACAAACATATAGATTTAGTCTTAGGATAGATCTTAACATTTGTACAGTTAGGATTTCTTCAGATCTAGATCAAAAGCTTATTTGTAGACTACCACCTTTATTCTTAGATTTGATCAGGCCTAGTATATAGAATGAAGGGTTTGGTTGCATTAATTTCAATTGTAGAATTCCACATTACATCTAGATTGTTGGATTTGAACTAATTGATGATTATTTGAGTCAGCAAAGATTACTTAGAAGAATAAAATTTGATAATCTTTGCTATCAAGATAGACTCCTAACAAATAAATTTTACTTTAAATTTATAAAAAATTTAGAAAAAAATATTTTGATAAAATGGCTAGAAAAATTCCTGAAGACAAGAAAGAAACAGCTCTTTTCAAGAGAAATTTGAGGACTTATCCAAGAAGGAATATTAAAATCAAATATTTTATGACAAACCATTGCCATTCTAGAAAGGATAAAGTGATCTTAATATATATCAATTTGGAAGAATTCTGTGGCAGTGAAGGATACTCTTATATTGATGAATCTGGTGATATCCCAATCCTAGAAGCCACTAGGAATTCTAAAGAAAAAGCTCCATTAATTGATGATAACGAAGATTTCTTAGGATCTAATGATAAGCATGAAGTTCGAAAATGGTTCTATAAAATCTTACTCAAAATTAGAGACTATCAATTTAAAACCAAAGTTTTGATAGACTCTGGAGCTAATATAAACTGTATTAAGGAAAACTTAATTCCTTTGAATTATTTTAAGAAAACAACTCAAAATATTAGAATGGTAAATGGAGAAAACCTTAGGGTAAGACATAAAATCTCTAATGCTCATGTTTGTGTAGGAACTACCTACATTCAAACATCCCTCTTTTTAGTCAAAATCCTAAGTCAAGAAGTTATATTAGGAAATCCCTTTATAGCTTCAATAAAACCTTTCACTATTACAGACAAAGATTAATGATGAAAAGATAATATTAAATTTCTATTCCGAAGAGTCTCTCTTCAACTAGCTGAGAAAAGCAGTTGAAGTAAAATACTTAAATAAATTATCTCTTATAACTAGAGACTCTAAAAAATAAGTACAAACTTAGATTAAAAAGAAAAAAATTATAATTTATAAACAATCAAAAGGCCTTAGATGAGTTATTCTAACGATTAAAACACCAAACCCGATGCAGATAAAAAATAGTAAAAAAGATTAAAGAGTCTCGATATTATTCTAAATGGCTTACGATATTGAATTACGAAATAATTCAAATATTTCTACCTTCTTCTCATTTTTCAATAAAATATCTCTATAACAAAGAACATTGGAGTTCTCTATAATGTTACTTTAGAAAAATACCTGAGATAAATATAAAACCACTTTAAATAAATATCCAGATAAAAGATAAAATCCTTCTTTTAGAACGAATTCTACAACTTGCTAAAAAACTCTAACAAAATATAAAATTAACTTTCCAAATGATTAGATTATATTCTATCTATGTTTAGAAGATAAGTCTTTCATATTTACAAAAGATTCTCTATTCTTTTCAATCCTACATAAATTTTTACTACAAAAAGACCTTATGCAAAATCATCCAAGACTAAATCTAGACTCCAATGATATATTTGGACAAGTAATAACTATTCCAAGAAATTATCTGACTTTATTTCTTTTTGACAGGAAATCTGAAGACCAAAGGAAAAAGACTAAGGGTAAACAGCCCTTAGATGAAAAACAAGATGAGTGTCTATTTTCTCTTCTATTCTATCATTCTAGCCTTTCCTTTGAAACATATTCTATAATTCATAAATCTTGGGAAGCACATCTCTTTGACAAAGAAATGGAGTATCGAAGATCCATGACAACTCTGGTAAAACATCTAGCTGAAAAGGAGCATTCTTTGAAGACCATCAAAGATTATGTTCAACTAGTAGGCGAACAAATAAACCAACCTACTCTTGATCTCATATCTCTTTATGATCTTTGTGGATTAAAAGAGATGCTAACAATGGTCAAGTTAAAATGGCTTGATTATTGGAAAATGGCCCAACATGTCCTAACTCCGGAACTTCTTGATGGCATCCATCAAAGAGTAACTCAACCCAATGAAGAACTAACTCTCCTAGAAGAATTAGAAGCAAAGTTTGTCAACTCCACGGCCAAAGAAATAATCAATGATCGACACAAGCTATCAACTAGTCTACAAAAGAACTTCAAAAATGTCAGGTAATGACCTACAGTATTCCTGAAGTGATGCATAACAATCTACAAGAAGATTCCTAATAGTACACTTGAAGTGATGCATAATGATCTATAAGAAGATTTCTATTAGTAAAACTATAGGAAAAGATAGCTATAGAAAAATTCAGACTTCATTCAGTTTCAAATCCATGGATTTCAAATCAAGTAAAGTCCACATCACCCCTTCCTCATTTATAAATAGAGGAAAAGGACTTCAGCTGGAGCAGGTGGAGTGAGCGGTCGATAGCTTAAGCGATCGAGTACGAAAAGGCTCCACCTAGAGAGTTGAGAGTCTCTTCTCTTCTCTCTCTTACTACTTTCCAAAGCTAAGGTAGAGCTTCTCTTTCTTCTTCCTTCCTCCCTTCTCTTCTCTTCTTCCTTTCTTTCCATCTCATCTCCTCTTCATCACTTCTTCTCATCTTCTTCCTTCATTATCTCCTCATCTTCTCATCACTTATTCTCCACTTCTCCATTTTGACATCCACTTCATTCCTTACCATTCAGACGTCCTCCACCACATAATTTCTACATAACCCTCCACTCCATCACATTTTCCACCTATAAATACATCAAAACTCCCTCTCTTTCTTCCACATCATTCTCTTCCAAAGAACCTTCTTCTGTCCTCTTCGTTAGCCCTTTCCTTCACTTCTCCATTCCATCATTTCTCTTTCCTTCTACTGTTCATCTTCTTCTTCTGAGAGAAAACTCTTGCCAAAGCTCTCTTGTAAATATGTAAGTAAGTGTGTTTGAAATGTAATTAGCATATATTAGCTTGTATTAAGCTTGCTTGGCGTATCTGGTATGTAAATAAGTTTGTTTAAACTTGTATGGTGTGCTTTTGTGCTTTCTTTAGCACTATTGTAAGTACTTCTATATAAATAAAGGATGCTTTTCTTTATAATTAGTTCTTAATTACTATTTATATTATTGTTCATAGTTACTATTTATAGTTACTGTCATAGTTACTATTCAGCACTATAGCTCAGTACTGTTATAGAAACCACTGCTCAGTATTGGAGCAGATATAATAGTACTCCTATAGAAACTACTATCCAATACTATAAATGGGAATACCGTCGTATGAGGGAAACCATCCAAGTACTACATGAGGTTGCTCAGTAAAACAACAGTCAACCTTGAAGGATAAACCAACCCTGAGGCTGATAGAGATTATATTGTAAACAACCATACAGTCAAGATAAACAACCTAAATACCTTGTCACACCCTCAATATCTCGATTACATTATAAACAATCATGAAATCACCAGTGCTGAGCATTAACTATTTACCAATTAACTACTGTCTAGTATGCTTTGACAGTAACTATTTATATTAACTATTGAATAGTATATTAGTAGTTAGTTTATTTAATTATTTGTACTAACTGTTAAATTTATAACTATTTATAGTAACTATTGGTTTATAGTTAGTTGTTGCTATATATTTATTTAATTTATGCTTATATTTTATTTTAAGTTTATTTAAGAAAAAGCAAAAAATATTAGTTAGTCTTATATCAATTTTTTATTTGTTTTAAATAAAAAAAACCAAAAATATTTAGTTGTTAGTTTATTTTAAATCTAAAAAAATATAAAATGACCTTCTTCTTTAGTTAGTTTATGTGAGTATGTCTAGTCATTTGAATGAGTCTGCCTAGCCTATTTATTTTTACTGTTTATTTGTGTGTCTTATCTGTCTGTCGATCATCATAAGTAGTCATAGTTATTATCTGTTTACTTTATCTCAGGCTGTTGTCTCCTCTTGTTAAGAGTGTCCAATTGGCACTTTCACTCCTGAATTTTGGATTATATTGTATATGTACATGGATAGTATCGTATACTTTGAAGCTCGTCCTTTAGTATGGCATAATTAGTATTTGATCTTGATTACTGGTAAGAGACATTCTATCCACCTTATACCTTCTGAATCTGATGTTTTTAGTTGGGTTGCCCGGTGTAAGTTGATACGGTAGATCTCCATATTGCTTTAGATTTGAGGTTGCCTCTTTGGGGGTCTAGATCAACTGTCAATCTTAAAGGGTAAACCAACCTTAAGGCTGGTAGAGGCTGCATTGTAAACAATTATGCAGTCTAGGTAAACAACTCAAATACCTCCTCGTACCCTCAATATCTCGATTGCATTGTAAACAACTATGCAATCATCAGTGCTGAGTATTAACTATTTACTAGTTAACTAGTATCTAGTATGCTTTGATAGTAACTATTTATATTAACTATTGAATAGTATGTCAGTAGTTAGTTTATTTAATTATTTATACTAATTGTTATATTTATAACTATTTATATTAACTGTTGGTTTATAGTTAGTTGTTGCTATACGTTTATTTAATTTATGCTTATGTTTTGTTTTAAGTTTATTTCAGAGAAAAGCAAAAAATATTAGTTAGCTGATAGTCTATTAGTATGTTTATTCTAAATCTAAAAAAATATAAAAAAGATTTTCTTATTAAGTCATCTGTCTGCATAGTATTCGAGTTATTAGTGTCTATCTACATGCTTGTCTAAGTACTTTTCTTCCTTTTTATCTACATTGTCTATCTATCTTTAGTGTATGTCCATCCTATCTATCTGATGAAGAGAAGTATACTAAGAGTAATGATACTAGATGATCCGTGCCCCAAGAGAGGCAACCTCAAATCCGGAGTGATATGGAGATGCACCATATCAACTTATGCCGAGCAACTAAATTGGGAACACTAGGTTCGGATGGTACAAGATGGACAGAATGTCTCTTACCAACAATTGAGACCAAATACCAATTATGCCACACTAAAGGATGAGCTCCAAAGTATACGATACTGTCCCTGTACATATACAACACAGCCTGTAACCCAGGAATGAAAGTGCAAATTGGATACTTTAAAGAAGAGAAGAAGACAACAACCTGAGATAAAGCAAATAGATAATAGCTATGACTACATAAGATGACCGTCAGATAGATGGCATGGACATACACCAAAGACAGACAGACTATACAAATAGAAAAGAAGAAAAGTACTTAGACAAGCATGCAGAAAGACACTAATAACTTGAATACTATGTAGATGGACAAGTTAATTAAATAAGAAAATCTTTTTTATATTTTTTAGATTAAACATACTAATAGACTATTACTTAAATAATATTTTTTGCTTTTTTTTGAAATAAACTTAAAACAAAATATAAGCACAAATTAAATAAATATATAGAAACAACTAACTATAAACCAATAGTTAATATAAATAGTTATAAACTTAATAGTTAGTATAAATAATTAAATAAACTAACTACTAACATACTATTCAATAACGAATATAAATAGTTACTATCAAAGCATACTAGATAGTAGTTAACTGGTAAATAGTTAATGCTCAACACTGATGATTGCACAGTTGTTTACAATACAATCGAGATACTAAGGATACAAGGAGGTATTTGGGTTCTTTACCCTAACTGCACGATTGTTTACAATACAGCTTCTACCAGCCTCAGGGTTGGTTTATCCTCCAAGGTTGACTATTGTTTTACTGAGCAACCTAGTGTAGTGCTTGAGTGATTTTTCTTATACTACGATACCTCTATTTATAATATTGGATAGTGGTTTCTACAGCAGTACTATTATATCTACTTCAATACTGAGTAGTGATTTCTGCAATAGTATCGAGCTACAGTGCTGAATAGTAACTATGAACAGTAACTATGAATAGTAATAATAAATAGTAACTATGAATAGTAACCCTGAACAGTAATTAAAAACTAATTCTGAAGAAAATCATACTTTATTTACATAGAAGTACTTACATTAGTGCTGAAGAAAGCTCAAAAGCACACCATACAAGCTTAAACAAACTTATTTACATACTAGATATGCCAATACAAGCTAATACATGCTAATCACACTCTAAACACACTTACTTACATATTTACAAGATAGCTTTGGCAAGAGTTTTCTCTTAGAAGAAGAAGATGAACAATAGAAAGAAAGAGAAATGAAGATGGAATGGAGAAGTGAAGAAAATGGTTAATGAAGAGGAGAGGAGAAGGTTATCTTGAAGAGAATGATGTCGAAGAAAGAGAGGGAGTTTTGATGTATTTATAGGTGAAAAAAGTGATAGAGTGGAGGGTTATGTAGAGATTATGTGGTGGAGGATATCTGTATGGTAAGAGATGAAGTGGATGTTAAAGTGGAGAAGTAGAGAATATGAGATGAGAAGATGAGGGGATAATGAAGGAAGAAGATGAGAAGATGAGGAGATAATGAAGGAAGAAAATGAGAAGGAAAGAAAGGAAGAAGAGAAGAGAAGAGAGGAAGGAAGAAGAAAGAGAAGCTCTGCCTTAGCTTTGGGAAGTAGCAAGAGAGAGAAAAGAAGAGACTCTCAACTCTCTAGGTGGAGCCTTCCCACACTTGGTTGCTTAGGCTATCGACCTCTCACTCCACCTCCTCCCTTAGCTAAAGCTCTTCCCCTCTATTTATAGATGAGGAAGGGGCAATGCAGACTTCACTTGGTTTGGGGTTCATAGGATTTGAAACTGAATGAAGTCTGGATCTTCCTGTAGCTATCTTTTCTTGTACCATCAGGAATCTTTCTGTAGATTGTTATACATCACTTCAGGAGTACTACAGAAAATCTTCCTGTAGATCATTATGCATCACTTTCGGAGTACTATAGACCATTACCAATCATTTTGAAGTTTTTTTGTAGCCTAATTGACAACTTTTGTCGGCTATTGATTATTTCTTTGGTTGTGGAGTAGACAAACTTTGCTTCTAATTTAGAGTTGTACCAATAGGAAAATATTCTACCAAAGTTTTGGTAGAGGATTAGTAAGAAAATATTTTTCTTTTCTTCTTTTTTTTTATACACCGAAGATAAGCTTTCTTTGAGTTTTAATATGATTGATTTGAATATCTTTTGGATTGGTTATAATACAAATCTGAATTCTTCTTCCTCTTTCTCAGATTTGATTTTCTAGATCTAGACATGCTTCAATTCATTTTTGAAATAGTGCTTCTTCTCTTATCTTTTGTGGATAGTTCTAGAGATTGAGAATATCTTTCCATTCTAAATATGAGTCTCTAATATAAAGGTCTTCTAGATCTTCTTGAGCCGGTAGTCTAGTTGGAAGATTAGTAGTCACCCAAATTCGGCCATCTGTCCAATATTTTTGTTGTTGAAGTTTTCTTGCTGCCAAATAAATCTCTAAATATGATATTTTTTTCTAGGCTTTAAGGTTGAAGCTGCTTGATGATATTTCTCTGTTCTTGTTTGGCACTGTCACAAATCCAATTGGATTAACTTCATCTAAATTAGTGACATGATAAATTTGAAGTGGATACTCAATATTTTCTTTTTTTTTCTTCAATTCCACTGTATACTTTGATGTAAAGAAACTCATACTTATTTCTTAGGTCATGTAGAAGAGAAGCCACGATAGCAGGAAATATATCAAAAGTCAATGAGCAGTCTACTGAAATCACCGCTTACAAGTCCTTTATATAAGGCTCTAATTCCTTTAGGCTTGTTAAAAGTGTTAAAAAGAGGAAAGAAAAGCTTTGGATGTGACCAGTCATAAATAATGAAGGCTTTTGATTCTTCAAGGAAAGTTCGTTCTTCATTGGATTGGGTTACTCTTTGACGGATGTCATCGAGAAGTTCAGGAGTTAGGACATGTTGGGCCATTTTCCAATAATCAAGCCTTTTTAACTTGACCATTGTTGGTGTCTCTTTTAATCCACAAAGATCATAAAGAGATATGAGATCAGGAGTAGGTTGGTTTATTTATTCGCCTACCAGTTGAACATAATTTTTTATGGTCATCAAAGAATGCTCCTTTTCAGCTAGATGTTTTACTAGAGTTGTCATGGATTTTCGATACTACCATTTCTTTGTCAAAGAGATGAGCTTCCCAAGATTTATGGATTCTAGAATATGTTTCAAAGGAAAGGCCAAGATGATAGAATGGAGGAGAAAATAGACACTCATCTTGTTTTTCATCTAAGGGTTGTTTACCCTTAGTCTTTTTCTTTTGGTCTTTAGATTCCCTGTCAAAAAGAAATGAAGTCAGATAATTTCTTGGAATAGTTATTACTGGTCCAAAGATATCATTGAAATATAGATTCAGTCCTAGATGATTTTGGATAAGGTCATCTTTTTTGTAATCAAAATTTATGTAGGATTGAAAAGAAAAGAGAATCTTTTGTAAATATGAAAGACTTATCTTCAAAACATACATAGAATATAATCTAATCATTTGGAAAGTTAATTTTGTATTTTTGTAGAGTTTTTTGGCTAGTTTTATAATTTATTCTGAAAGAAGGATTTTATCTTTTATCTGGATATTTATTTGAAGTGGTTTTATATTTATCTCAAGTATTTTTCTAAAGTAACATTATAGAGAACTCCAATGTTCTTTATTATAGAGATATTTTATGGAAAAGTGAGCATAAGGTAGAAAGATTTGAATTATTTCACAATTCAATACCATCAGCCATTTAGAATAATATCAAGACCCTTTAATCTTTTTTACTATTTTTTGTCTGCATGGGGTCTGGTGTTTCAACCATTGGAGTAACTTGTCTAAGGCTTTATGGTTGTTTATAAATTTTATTCTTTTTTTAATCTAAGTTTGTACTTATTTTTTCCTAGCTTAGAGGCTCTAGTTATAAGAGATAATTCATTTAAGTATTTTACTTGAACTGCTTTTCTTAGCTAGTTGAAGAGAGACTCTTTAGGATAGAAATTTAATATTACCTTTTCACCATTAATCTTTGTAATAATACCTTTGTTTATAATAGTGAAAGGTTTTATTGAAGTTATAAAGGGGTTTCCTAATATAACTTCTTGACTTAGGGTTTTGACTAAAAGGAGGGACATTTGAATGTAGGTAGTTCCTACACAAACACGAACATTAGAGATTTTATGTCTTACCCTAAAGTTTTCTCCATTTACCATTCTAATATTTTGAGTTGTTTTCTCAAAATATTTTAAACAAATTAAGTTTTTCTTAGTATAGTTTATATTAGCTCCAGAGTCTATCAAAACTTTTGTTTTAAATTGACAATCTCTAATTTTGATTCAGATTTTACAGAACCATTTTCGAACTTCATGCTTATCATTGGATCCTAAGAAATCTTCCTTATCATCAATTTATGGAGCTTTTTCTTTAGAATTTCTAGTGGCTTCTAGGATTGGGATATCACCAAATTCATCAACGTAAAAGTATCCTTCACTGCCACAGAATTCTTCCAAATTGATATATATTAAGGTCACTCTATCCTTTCTAGAATGGCAAT
This sequence comes from Cocos nucifera, assembly GCA_006176705.1. Classification (NCBI taxonomy): domain Eukaryota; kingdom Viridiplantae; phylum Streptophyta; class Magnoliopsida; order Arecales; family Arecaceae; genus Cocos; species Cocos nucifera. The sequence goes on from QRFJ01001349.1 coordinate 133,257, forward strand.
GATTTGTCATAAGATATTCGATTTTAATATTCTTTCTTGGAAAAGTCCTCAAATATCTCTTCAAAAGAGCTATTTCTATCTTGTCTTTAGGAATTTTTCTAGCTCTTTTATCAAAATATTACTTTTTTAATTTTTTATGAAATTTAAGATAAAATTTATTTGTTAGGAGTCTATCTTGATAGCAGAGATTATCAAATTTTATTCTTCTAAGTATTCTCTATTGACTCAAATAATCATCAATTAGTTCAGATCCAACAATCTAGATGTAATGAGAAATTCTATAATTGAAATTAATGCTACCAAATCCTTCATTCTTTATACTAGGTCTAATCAAATTTGAGAATAAAGGTGGTAGTCTGCAAATAAGCTTTTGATCTGGATCTGAAGAAATCCTAATTGTACAAATGTTAAGATCTATCCTAAGACTAGTTCTATATGTTTGTATGATATTTACAATAATTACAAAATCTAAAGAGTAATCTAAATAATGGCTTCTATTAGATTCCCTTTTGATAGCAACCAGAATTTCATTCTTTTGATAGTCAGTGAGGCGATAATCCCACCAACTCCTCAATTATCTCCAAAGATATGATGCTATCTCCATTGTCTTCTCTAAATCATTATAAATCTTGTCAGAATTTGAATTTAATATCTCTTGATTTTCAATAAATTTCTTAAGATTCTGATTGAACTGAATGGTAGATGTAAAATCATAGATGTCTTCCAAATGCAAATCTGCCTGAACAAGTTTAAGACAATGGAATTTTAAGTTGGGAGTCCAAACCATAAGATTATTCTTAAAGATTTGGTTATTCCTATTATTTACGGTCAACTAAGCCTAAATTATTATTATTTTCATTAGATTTTTTAGATAAGACTTTATCAGACTTCTTTGATGAATAGCCTTCTATTTTTATAGAGATATATGGTTTTCTATAGGATTCAGGTAATTTAGAAGGCTTAGAACCTTTTATTTTATATTTTTTTAATTTTTATAGATTTTTTCAAAGATAAAGCAGACTTTCTTAAGACTAAAAGATCTAATTTAGCCTTAGAATGCATTGCCTTACATTCATTTTTCCTAATTATTTTATTAGACATAGACTCTAAAGGTTCTAATGGGACTAACTCTATGCGTGGGACTGACTCTATGAATAGGACTGACCTATGGATGGGACTGACTCTATGGACTTAGACTCTAATTTATTTAGCTCTTGAAATACGTACCTAATAATAGATCCAAATCTGACTCCTAATTCTAGCTCATGAGAATCTATAGTAGGAGAAACAGGTTCAAGAGGAAGTTTATTAGTTTCTTCTTGATAAATATACTCTTTTTAATTGGAAGATGTTCAATAGGAATTTTATCAGAAATAATCAGACTCTTCCTCCTGCAATCCTATAGAATCAAGGGCAAGGTTAGAGAGGCTTTCCTGCCTCTCAACCTAGACTAAGTGATCTACCTTAGTAATTTCTCCTATCTTAATAGTAGACACTTCAGAATGACTAGGCATTTAGACTAGGTCTACCTATTTCTCCTTCAACCTTAGCTGGGTTTAAAGGATGAATAGGTTTCTTGGCAAGACTACCATCAATCTTCCAAGTTTGAAAAAGCAAGTTAATTTTTAATGTTTGTACCTTAGGCTTAGCTCTTTCAAGACCCTTAGGATAGTATTAATCAAACCAGTCAAAGAAGAGAATATGTCTCTCTTCAGCCCTCATTTGGTTGAACTAGACTTCCCTAATAAAGTTTTTTTAGATTTTATTATGGGAACTAAAGAACTACTTTTTTCTTTTATGATATTCTTCAAATTTAAAATCTTTTTTAAGTAGTTCTTTATTAATCTAGAACTCAGCAATCTCAAGATCAGGCAGATAAGGCCTATCAATATTATGAGCTTTTTTTATAATTTTTTATGTTTATATTATCCGAAGGATCATAATAAGTATCTAGAGTAGTTATTATCTCATACTTATCTAAACTATTTTCTAACTCCTCTATAGTTACAAAATTAGATTTTTCTGTAGTTATTGTCCTCAAAAAGATAGGTTACTCACCATCCTCAGGCCAAGTTGTGCAGGCAGAAAGAGATTGGTCGATACCAACTATACCTCATCCTCACAAGATACCAACCATACCTCACCCTCATAAATCTGTGACTTACTGACCCTAAACACACGCCTGTCCATGGACTTGTCAAACGGCTCCTTACTGCATAACGATTGAACAGATGAGAAATGAAGCTGTGGGAATAAGTCCGCTATGAAAACCTCCGTATAATCCAAATGAACAAATGAGAAATGAAGCTGTGGGAATAAGTCCACTACAAAAATCTCCGTATAATCAGATACCAATCTCTTCCTCCTAGCACAAAAAAGAACAAGGCTCTGATACCAGATGATCCGGGCCCCCGAAGAGGCAACCTCAAATCTAGAGCAATACGGAGATCCACCATATCAACTTATGCCAGAAAATCAAACTAAAAACACTAGATTTGGATTGTATAAGGCAGACGTGTCTCTTACCAACAACTAAGGCCAAATACCAATTATGCCACCCTAAAGGACGAGCTCCAAAGTATATGATACTATCCGTGTACGTATACAATATAGCCCGAAACCCAAGAATGAAAGTGCAAATTGGATACTTTTAATAAGAGAAGACAATAGCCTAGGATAAAGCAAACAGTTAATAACTATGACTACTTAAGATGACCGTTAGATAGATAGGATGGACATACACTAAAGATAGACATACTACGCAGATAAAAAAGAAGAAAAGTACTTAGACAAGCATGCAGACAGATACTAATAACTTGAATATTATGCAGACAGGTGACTTAATAAGGAAATCTTTTTTATATTTTTTCAGATTCTAAATAAACATGCTAATAGACTAATTACTGAATATTTTTTGATTTTTCTAAAATAAACTTAGAACCAAACATAAGCATAAATTAAATAGACATAAAGCAATAACTAAACTATAAACCAATAGTTAGTATAAATAGTTATAAACTTAACAGTTAGTATAAATAATTAAATAAACTAACTACTAACATAATATTCAATAGTTAATATAAATAATTACTATCAAAGCATACTAGAGAGTAGTTAACTAGTAAATAGTTAATGCTCAGCACTAGTGATTGCATGGTTGTTTATAATGCAATCGAGATACTGAGGATATGAGAAGATATTTGGATTGTTTATCCCAACTGCACGGTTGTTTACAATGCAGCCTCTACCAACCTTAGGGTTTGGTTTATCCTTCAAGGTTGACTGTTGTTTTATAGAGCAACCCCATGTAGTACTTGAGTGGTTTTCCTCATACTACGGTACCCCCATTTATAGTACTGGATGGTAGTTTCTATAGCAGTACTATTGTATCTGCTCTAATATTGAGCAGTGGTTTCTACAACAATACTGAGCTACAATGTTGAATAGTAACTATAAACAATAATATGAACCATAATTAAGAACTAATTATGAAGAAAAGCATACTTTACTTACATAGAAGTACTTAGTGCTGAAGAAACCTCAAAAGCGCACCATACAAGCTTAAACATACTTATTTACATACCAGATACGCCAAGCATGCTTAATACAAGCTAATACATGCTAATCGCACTTTAAACATACCTTACTTATATATTTACAAGAGAGCTTTGGCAAGAGTTTTCTCTCAGAAGAAGAAGATGAACAGTAGAAAGAAAGAGAAATGAAGATGGAATGGAGAAGTGAAGGAAAGGGCTAATGAAGAGGAGAGGAGAAGGTTCTCTTGGAAGAGAATGATGTGAAAGAAAGAGAGAGAGTTTTGATGTATCTTATAGGTGGCAAAAAGTGATGGGGTGGAGGGTTATGTAGAGATCATGAGATGGAGGACTTCTGTATGGTAAGGGATGAAGTGGATGTCAAAGTGGTGAAGTGGAGAATATGAGATGAAGAAGATGAGGAGATAATGAAGGAAGAAGATGAGAAGAAGTGATGAAGAGAAGATGAGAAAGAAGGAAAGGAAGAAGAGAAGAGAGGAAGGAAGAAGAAAGAGAAGCTCTGCCTTAGCTTTGAGAAGTAGCAAGAGAGAGAATAGAAGAGACTCTCAACTTTCTAGATTGAGCCTTCTCGCACTCGATCGCTTAGGCTATCGACCGCTCAACTCCACCTCCTCCTCCAGTTGAAGTCCTTTCCCTCTATTTATAGATGAGAAAGGGATAATACGGACTTTGCTTGACTTGGAGTCCGTAGATTTGAAGCTGAATGAAGTCTGAATCTTCCTATAGCTATCTTTTCCTGTAGTTGTACTATTAGAAATCTTCCTATAGATCATTATATATCACTTCAGGAGTGCTGTAGGAAATCTTTCCTGTAGATCATTATGCATCACTTCAAGAATACTGTAGGTTGATTGATAGCTTTTGTCGGCCATTGATCATTTAGTTTGCTAGGAAATGATGGCCGTAGATATGAACTTGTTCTAAGATGTACCTACAAGAAAATATTCTACCAAAGTTTTGATTGGAGGGTTAGTAAGAAATCATTTTTCTTTTTTCTTCTTCTCCTTTATTTTTTTTGCTTAGCCCTTTCTGGGCTAAAGAGGAATGTCAATGGATGTTGGTCCATTAGCAGCCTTCATATTGTTTTTGAGTTTGAGTCATGCCTTAATTTCTTCATCAGTCTAGTATTGTTGTTGTCATAATTTTCTTGCCACATAATGAACGACTATCTAAATAGGTTGTCTCCTCAAGAGTATTACATATTTTGACTTCAAGGTAGTCTTGATTGTTAGATATGTGTGCCCTAGAAGCTAGAATTGGCTGACACTTGTAATACACTTCTAGGGGCAAAATTATAATTTTGACTATAAATAATAAAATAGGGTTATTTTCTATCACATATGTATATTTAGTGTCTGTGATACATCCCTTGAGTTAATGGTAATGATAATTCTTATTTTCAAGAGTTGAAAATTTAAGACAAGAATTTTTATTATTAACTCATAAAATGCTCCTGACCATAGGATCATCATAAGGATGGTGATTAATCGGGAAGGTTAGTGTGCAATCGCTTCTTTGTAGTAGATGAGTCTTGAGTCTATGGTGTAGAGACACCAGAGCGAGAGTATAGATACTCGTTAGAGAATGAGGGCACTGAGCGTGACCACCTCGAGTAGTCATAAGGAAGTCTACCTTCTCGTCGATGACTGACTCGAAGCTACAGTGGTGTGTCTGGTTCTTTGACCTGAGGTGCATCGGCAGTTCACCTTGAGGGTGTTATAGTTTGACTACACCATGACTCGGTCTCCTAGCCATTCGAAAATCCTGAGGTGTATGTTGGCTATAGCATGTTCATTGTAGGAATTGGATTGCACCAAGATGGAATCTATCTACCTCAGTGGATGAGGAGCAGCCCTATGATGATCATGAGAATCAAGTCCATAAGCCCATGGCCATGGTAGAGAGTGAAATAATAGAAAGAGTTTCTATTAAGGTTTTCACATTGGACTTGAATCAAATGATTAAATCATATGATAGAAATTAGGGTTTGACGAGTTCACCTTAACCCTAATCTGATCGGGGCTCAAGATAGAAGAACTTAATCACACAAGTAGCTGCACCGAGAGGTTCATTTTCAGTTTTGATGGGTTGCCACCATATACTGCTAGGTGTCACTGGTGGATTTTGGGAGCAATTAGAATGATTTAGATGATCGATCATTCTAGTTGTCTGAATCAGAAGAGTTCTGATCCATCGAAAGGAGTTTCGATGATGTTGATGATAGAGATCACTACATATCCCATTACCATATAGAACTGAACCTAACTAGATCACACAAACAAGGAATTTGGATCTGGATATCATCAATTAAACTAACCCAGTTCAATTGATTTGAATTAGATTCAATTAGGTTCAAGAAAATCGTGCTAGCACATGATTGAGCCTAACATTCTCCTTTTTCTATCATTAAAAGTTGTCTCGACTGAGCCAAATGAGTTTGTGCTCACTCAGGTACCTTTACCTGGTCTGACTGAAGCTTGTCTAGGTCAGAAAAGGATTATCTTAATTTATGAGATAAATTTAGAGACAACACCTGCCATTTTCCATCACCTGCTAATTCTTGTCCTTTGACTTTGGTCAAACGTTGACCTTTGACCCTTAGACATCTGCCCATGTGTCATGCACTTATTGGAGAGCAGATAGGAGCTTGTCCCCTTCCTAAAAATTAGAAAGGAGGAGGCACACACCTAGGATGGCGTGCGTCCATGGATAGGGATGCTTGGAGTCCCATATGGATGGGACTCCAGGTTTCTTCTTGGATTCAAACTAGGTGACCCTCACATATAGACTTTGACCAGTCTTAGGTGCCACCTTAAGGATGAATTTGAATGGGGTCTCTTATCTAATTGGATCAGGTTGATGTCATCCTATCAATTAGATTTAGATCTGATTAAACAAAGCAACGTGATTGGTCGAGGTGATGTGGCACTGCATGGCGCAGCAGGATCTATATAAAGACCTGTCTGCACCCATTTTTCAGAGACTCCTCTCCTAGCCAATCTCCAAGGCTATCCCTTACTCTCCATCATGCCACCTTTAGGCCATCTCTTTCCTCTCCACGCCCAAGGATAGTTGGGCTTCAGATTAGTGCGATTCAGGCAAGAAAAGGCTGATGAGAAAGGAAGAAGGCAGCACTGCTGCAGAGACGACCGCTAATCTTCAGAAGGAGTTTTGAAGATCCTCCAAATCAGATTCAGATCTAATTTTTAGAGAAAAAAAGAGAAGGAGAAGATCTCTAGATCAAGTCTGTGTGAATACCGGTAGAGGCCAAGCGCTTGCATGGCTAGATTCAGAACCTCAGGCAATCAGTAAGATCATCAACGGGTAATCAGATTACCCATATCAAGGTAAAACTAATTTAGATTTAATTTAATTTAATTTTTTTATTTATTAAATTATAAAATTAGATCTAAAAAATGTTAGATCTGATTAGGATCTAAGAAAAATTTTTTGAAATATACCTATCGATCCAATCAGATCTGAACGAACCTGACCCCAAAAAATCAGGAATTTTTTCTTCAACTTGGTATCAGAGCCAAGGTTCTTATAAATTTATTTAGATCTAATTTAATCTTAATTTTTGATCTAATAATTAGTGAATTTTAGATATCACATGAGATATGATTAGATCTAAAATCAAAAAAATTAAAAAATTAAAATTAATTAATCTAGATCTAAGTATTTATGAAGATACATGACTAGACTAGGAATAGAATTATTCTATGTGTAGTCTAGCATATTCATAATTTTTATTTGATTAAATGTGAATTTTAGATCTATTTATTTACTATTTTTTGAATATTATAAATATTATAATCAAGATCTAAAAATATAAAATAAAATTAAATTTAATTTATTGGATCATATGAGATATGATAGTTGCATGTTTAGACTAGTTGTAGAATAGTTCTACATAATTAGGTCTAGATTAGAATTTATTTTGATGTGATCAAATTTAAATCTAATTTTTTAGATAATTATGAGATAATTTAGATTTAAAAATATGCATGATATGATATGAGATGTATGCAAAACATATTTTAAAGTTAGATCTATTTTTTATATGAGATATATGATGTAGATCTAACTAGTTTTGTAGATTATTGTATTTCTGATTAAGGCATTCCCCTTGGCCGTCCGATCATAAGAATAAAGTAGGGTTTAAATGTCCCTCTCTTTCATTCGATGGGATGTTCTTATGATGTGTAGGGGTGCTGCGTATTCATCCTTAATCAGAAAATTGAAAACTTACTTTTCTGCAAAACCCTAGATCCTTGAAATCCTAGGATTTTATTTACATATTTTGTTTGTGAAATTCTAAACTTAATTAAGAAATTAAGATTATGAAATATACGTTAGATCTAAAATTGAGAATTTTTAGATCTAAGATATATTCATAAAATTGGGTTCGGATCATGGGTAGCTCAATTAGGTCTAAGCGGTTGATCAAACCGAATCAAGAGTTGGTTAGATGGGATCAACAATGCTTAAATTGACCAGCCTAATAGGATTAAGTCTTGGGTCAAGATCGAGTCACATGAGTGATCGATCAAGCTAAGACCTAATTAGGCTCAGTGGTTAGAGTCTGGATTGTAGGCTAATTCCGAATTGATTCTGGCTCAACAATTTGGTGTCTAAGATAAGTTTGACAGATACGATCCGATTGGTTTTTAATTGGGAGCTACTCGACTCGAATGCATTCTTGTCGAGTTAATGGCATATCCCTTCCACCGATCTCACTTACCTGGCCATGTTTGTTGACTCAGTTCTGATCTGAGGTGGTCAATAATTCGAGCTAACCCATGCCACTAGGTTAGTCATAATGGTTATGACTATGTCAAGTCTAGTTTAATGAGACCTAAATCAAATCTTCCTAAGAAAAGATTAAGTCTAAGGTCTTCCACCATTGTAGATGTGCGGGCCCTTCCCGAGGTTAATTATTCTCGACTTGGTTATAGTGGCTTCAGTTGCACTGAGAAGATGCAACCATGTCTATTAGGCATTGGATGCTATAGGCTTGGAGGATGGATTGGGCTCAATATTTTGGATACGATGAGAGACTTAATTAGGAAATTCAATCTGTGCAA
>QRFJ01001350.1:0-52718 GCA_006176705.1 Cocos nucifera
TATTGATGGTAATGCCTTCGCAATTGACTATAATCTCTTTGGCCCCCCCGCCCCCCCACTTAGTCTTAGCTTGAATGTCTCACATTCCCATCTGCACCAATCTTTCTCTGAAAGATCCATTTACACCAATAGGTACTATACCCCTTTGGTGGACTACCAAGTCGGAAGCTTTTGATCTGCAATTGAGTTCAATTTCTGATTGCATTGCCTCTAGCAATTTTCGGAGTCGATATCTGATATCGCCTCGTTGTAGGTTTTGGGATTCATCACCATGAGCATCATTGCCTACGAGGAATGGTTTCCTCACTTCCTTTAAATAAATACCTAAGTATCTTTCAGGAGGATTGAAAGCTTTTTGGCGATCCTACGAGGTAGGGAGGAGTGTTTTATTGGCTTCACACCTGATTTGTTCCAATGTGTCCTTAGTCGTTGCACTTATATGAGACTTTCTATCAAGCTTGATCTGCTTATCCAATGCTGGTATCTTGAATAAACTAATTTTTCAAAGAAAAGATGGCATGTCGACTACACAATGCAATATTGTTGTCTATCTGGAATGTTAGAAATGTATCCTAATGAACTCTTTTAGGGATATCCTATGATCGATGCTCTAAAAGACCTAAACTCTAATTTGTCGCTTGTTGTCTTTGATATGAGCCGAACAAACCCAAATTCTTGAGATGACTAAACGTTGGTTCTCTTACGTGCCATATCTCAATATGGGTTGGTAGGATGGTTTTTAGAGGAAGCCTATTTAGTAGATAAATTAAGTTAATAATGATTGTCCCCCAAAGAAGAATCAGGGGGTCTGTGAAGCTCATCAATGGATCGGACCAATCTATAGAGTCGATTTCCCGTTCTGGTGAAATACTCCTGTTGATGTTGAGGGGGGGGGGGGTGGGGGTTCCTGGGAGTCATTGAGAGACCTATGCAATTTTTTAGATAGTCAAGTAATTTTGGCTAAGGTATTCACCTCCTCGATCTGATCGAGGAACCTTAATGGATTTTTTAGTGTTATTTTTTACTTCATGTCTGAATTCTTTTGAACTTTTCAAAAGCCTTCAGACTTATTGTTCTATAAGATATACGTACCCTACCTCTCACCCGCCCCCCACCGATAGATCATCGGTAGAGGTTAATGAAGTAGACAAAATTGCTCTAGCGGCCATCAAATGGGCCGCAACATCAGTATGTATATAGGGCAAGGAGAATCTATGGCCTTCCATGATCCATAAAGAAAGTTTGGTCTTTTGCCCTGAAGGTCAAGATTCATAAGTGGATATTGATCGGAAGTCAATGGACTTAATAGCCATTTTTTTCTTCATTTGTTGATCCTATCTCTGTATATGATCTATCTTAGGTGCCATTAGATATCTATCATTTGGACTATCCTAGGTCGTTTGGCATTCACGTTTGTCGACAGTTAGAAACTGGTTACATCAATTATGTAGCTGATAAAGACTCATTAATAAGAAAACCAATTTGCAAGTTTTATTTCTTTCAAATAGGAATGTTACAATGGTCCTTAAAAAGTATACATAGCTTTCTTGTGCTAAGCATGAAACAGAAATCAAATTCCTGCTAGCTGCAGGCATAATAACAGTCATTTCAAACTAAGTTAAACTAGATGGTAATCGAAGGATATTTTTCACGACTACTGTAGCAACTCTTGCTCCTTACCGACGATGTTAGGATCTGTTCTCCATCCCTCAGCCTCTGTTATCCTCAAGACCCTGCATGAAAGTGCACAGATTAGCAACTAGTAACCAGAGTCAAGATCCACTAGATGCAGAAAGAAATCGTTAAGGTTAGACTCAATACATGAGCATACCTCAGAAGGACTTTCCTTTTGATTCTTGCGGTGTGGCCAGGTAAGTAGGGTAGTCCCGCTTTCAATGGCTGTCGTGTTTGTAATGGAACTTTCCTTTGACATCGGCCTTATTTTCTCGGCTCGTCTTCTTCTTCTTTGTTCCTTCACCTTCTATTTTTTCGTAGACTTCTTTTTATTTTCATAAGACTTACTTTTGGAATGAGTCCTTCCATAGACAAGAACTGAGTCCTTTAGAAACTTTCATAGAAGCTCAGCAAGTTAAACCAAGGATTCATTAAATTCAGCCCAGGAATTTTGAAGTTTATGCATGTGGTAATTCATGATGAATTGCCCATATTGCATCAGTCCAAGGATTACAGAATACATTGTTTATGCAGATCCAACTCTCCAATTCACACCGAGTCTCCAAGGCTTCTTCCAAGTCTTGATCATTCATAGAACAATGATCTTGGACTGGACTGCCATCACGCATTTAAGCCTTAAAAAGTCGTTTCGTGACTTGATTATTTGGTTGCGCAACTCTGTTCCCAAACATCTCTACATGTGAGCCAACATTTGGCCGGAAGTCCCGATGATCTTCATGTTGGCACGTGGAGCTCATCAAGACACGGTCCAACATGTTAATATCTGGCCTTAATTTCTTCATCTATCCATTTCTCCAGAACGCTCTGTTCAATAGATGGACGAACTAGTAAGGTGGGAAGGCCTGTTCCGTACATGGGTTAACTTCTCGAAACCAAAACATTTTGTAGTTCTGACCAAATCCCTTTATAATTGGTCCAGTCCAGTCTATGATGTGTGCCAGGATACGTGCTAAATGGGTTGGATGCCAGAACTTTTCCTATAGAAGTACAAAGATTTTAGTTAGATATTGTAATTATGACCTTGATCAATTTGTTAGGGAATTTTATTTTTTACAACAAATTAGCTCCCACTAATTCTTCTCGAATCCCACACTCTTCTGTAGAAGATGCAAAAATCTCCATAATTAATGATATTTCTAGTGGGTGGTGCGGTCTCACCAGACTGCATCACCTCACCTACACAGTTATTGTGATGTAGTCGATGCAGGGAACGTGGTTACCGCCATGACGTGAAAAATCTTGTTAATGATCTCTATCATGGTGCATCCAACTTGGTCCTCTAATTCATGAATCTCATCATATCTGGAATATTGATCCCAACTCTTAGTTAAGTCAGACCCACCATTTGTATAGACTAATTTTTTAATTGATGTCTTCTCATCGTATCACAGAATATTAAGCACAACTCATCTCAGGTCCATAGCATCCAATGCCTAATAGACATGGTTTGCATCTTCCCCAATTGCAACTAAGCCACTGTATCCAGCCAAGAACAATCAACCTCGGAAGGGCCCGCAACGTCTAAAATGGTGGAAGATCTCAGGACTTAATCTTTTTCTTAGAAAATTTGATTCAGTCTCATTAAACTTAGACTTGTCCATAGTTTAAACAAATTATGACTAACCTAGTGGGCATTGGGTTGAGCCTGGATTATGTGGACCACCTCAGATCAGACACTGTGTCAACAGATATGGCAAGTAAGTGAGATCGGATGGAAGGATATGCCATTAACTCAGCATAAGAACGCATTCAGGTCGAGTAAGCTTCCAATTAAAAACCATCGATTTGAATCGTGCCAACTTACCTTAGACACCAAAATGGTTGAGGCTAGAACCAATTGGCTTTAGGCCTACAATGCCAGACTCTAACTCTGAGCCTAAAATAGGTTCTTGCTTGATCGTGACTCGATCTCTGCCCAGACTAATCATTAGGCTGGTCAATTTAGCATTATTGATCCCATCTAACCAACTTTGATCTCGGGTTTGATCAACCGCTTAGACCTAATTGAGCTACCCAAGCCCGAACCCAGTATTATGAATATGTTAGATCTAAAATTCTTATTTTTAGATTCAAATTGATACTTCCATAATCTTAATTTTTAATTAAGATAGTGTTTCATAAACAAAATAATGCACAAATAAATCCTAGGATTTCAAGATCTGGAATTTGCCAAGAAAGTAAGTATTTGAGTTTCCTGATTAAGAACAGAACATGCAGACCCCTACAAACATATAAGAGCACTCCTCGAATAGGAAGAGAAGGCCTTTAAACCCTTCTTTCATTCTTATGACCAGACGCCCAAGAGGAACGCCTTATCAGAGGAACATGCAAATATACAAATAGTTTAATCTATATATATATCTCATATATAAATCAGATCTATCATGGCATATTTTGCATACACAACTTATGTATCAAATCAATGTATAATTTTCAGATTCTAAAATTATCTTCATAATATCTAAAAAAATAGATTTAAATTGATCTAATCATAATAAATTTAATCTAGATAATTAATGTTAGAACCTATTCTCACAACTTAGTCTATGACATACATCGAATCATATCTTATATGATGTTTCAAAATTAAATAAATTTTATTTGCTATTTTTAGATGTTATTATAATTAATCTATAATATCAAAAAATAGTAAATAAATAGATCAAAATATGATTAATCAAAATTAAATTAAAAACATTTGCAAGACTATTCTATAAGAACATTCTAATTTAAGAACTAGTCATAGCATTCATTTTCTAATTTAGATTCAAGATCATTTAATTTTAATTTTTCTAATTATATCTGAATCAAATCTTAATGTGACATTTGAAATCCTTAGTTTTCTAATTAAATAAATTTAAAAATTAGATCCTAAACACTTTAGAACTCTTGGCCTCTGATACCAGAGTTGATGGGATCAATCTTGACTTTTCTGGACAGGTTCGTTCAGATCTGAATCAAGATTCAAGAGATATGTTTCAAAATTTTTTTTTCTTTGATCTAGATACAGATATAAGATATTTTTGATCCTAATTATTATTATTTTTAAAAATTAAAATAATAATGAAATAAATCAGATTTAAATATCTTGAAGTGGGTAATCCTTTACCGTTGATGATCCTGTATGCAGCGGAACGTTCTTGATTCTAGCCATGCCAAGTGCTGGACTCTACGATATCCACTCAGATTGGATCTGGAGATCCTCTTCTCTCTATACACATCTCCTAAAAATTAGAATCTGGATCTAGATCTGGAGGATCTTCAAAACGTTCTTTGAAGACAAAAAGTTGTCCTTTGCAGTGGCACATCGCCTTCTAGCTTTCAGTCACCTTTCTCTATCTAGATCGCACCAACCAGCTCCAAAACCCTTTTGGATGTGGAAGAGGAGAGGGAGAAGATGCTTTGGAATGGAGGAGGAGAGGAAAAAAGCTGGGGCGTTGGAGATCTCAAATTAATTCCAGATTCACTCTTTGAGTTGGGCGCAGGGTCTTAAATTATAGACTAACTATGATCCAAACTCCTCTTCTTCCCAACCATCATAACTCTTGGAAATCAAGATCTAAATCTGATTGGTGGGAATTAGAGTCCCCCTAGATTTCTCCTGAGGACGCCTTAAGATCAGCAAAGTTGGCTTACTAAGGAAGAACTCTAAATTGGAATCCAAAAAGGAGATGGGAGTCCCTGTCCAACGGGAACTCCCTGGCCGCCTCCAGCTTGGGCACACACCAAGGGTAGCGTGCGACCTCTTCCTTCCAAGTTTCTGATAGGGGGACAGGCCCCCACCAACTCTCCAATATAGGTGCGTGACATATGGGTCACGAAAGTCAAAGGCGTCAATGGTCAAATTTTGCACCAATCAAAGTGACTTTTGAACCAAAGTCAAAGAACAAAAAATGGCAGATGACCAAAACTGAGTAGGTATGTCTTACAAAATAAGACAACTTTTCTGACTTTAGAAACCTCCAGTCAGACCATATAAGGTTCGATTGAGCATAAACTCCTTTGCTTCAACAAGACAAACTTATTTGTGTAGCAAAAGAAGAAACGTTAGGTTTAATCGAGTGCTAGCACGATTTTCCTTGAAACCTAATTGAATTCTCATTCCAGATCAATTGAACTAGATTCAGTTCAATTTGATGATCATCAGATTAAACCCTTGTTTGTGTGACCCTACGTTTAGGTTCAGTTTTTGTATGGTAATGGGATATCGTTATTGATCTCTATCATCGAACTCTTTCGATGGATCATAACTCTTTCTAATTCAACAGTTAGATGATCGTCATCTAAATCATTCTAAATGCTCTCAAAATCCACCAGTGACAACCTTAAACAGTATAATGGTTGGCAACCATCAGAGCTGAAATGCGAACCTCTTGGTGCAGCGTACCTGTGTGGTTTAATCATTCTATCTTGAGCCCCGATCAAGATTGGGTTAAGGTAAGCTCGTCAACCCTAGTTTCTAATCATATGATGTAATTATATTTGATTCGAGTCCAATGGTGAAATCTAATAGAAACCTTCTTTCTATTAATTCACTCTATCATGGCATGGACTTCTAGACTTGATTTCTCATGATTATCCATAGGGCTGTTCTCTACCACCGGTAGAGAGATTCCATCTTGATGCCATCCAGTTCCTACAATGAACATGCTAAGCCAACATACACCTCCAGGATTCCATATGGCTAGGAGATCGAGTAATGTTGTAGTCAAACTATATAACCCTCAGTGACAGGGTGAACTATCGATCATCCTCAGATCAAGAATCAAACACACTACTACAGCTCGAGTCAGTCATTGACTGAGGAGGTAGACTCCTTAATGACTACTCGAGTGGTGATGCTCGAGTGCCCTCGTTCTCAAACGAGTATGCTAATTACTCTCGCTTTCAGTTGTCTCCATACGTAGACTCAAGAACATCTACTAAAGAGAAGCCAATTGTACACCAACCTTCCAGATCATTCACCATCCTCGGATGATCCTATGGTCGGGAGCATTTTATGGTTAACATGATTAATTCATGTCTTAAAATTTTTAACTCTTGAAAATATGAATTATCATTATCATTAACTCAAAGGAGTATCACAGCACTACATACACATATATGATTAGAAAATAATCCATTTTAATTGATATCAGTCAAAATTTACAATTTTTACCCCAAGAAGTGGTTATCTACAAGATGTCAGCCAATTTTGGCTTCTTAGGCACATATATCCTAACATTATTCCTTATACTTAGTCTTAATAGGATATCAGAGAGAGTTGATGTATCCTCATAGTATCACATACTTTCTCAAATTTTCTAATTAAAATATATGCATCTTCAACTCCGATAAATTTGGGGAGTATATTAATGACTTGAGGTTTTAGCTCGAAGGTGGTAGCAGTAGTCTGGGGTAGTCGAGTATAAGATGTGGTTGAGCTGAGCCTACTGGATAGCAAAAAATCCATTAGGGTTTTGAGGTTCTTTGATCTAATCTACACTCATTGTGGACTCAGAATTTCTTGTACTATAGTAGGTTTGGATGTATTCTTACTAATCGACCAAATATCTTTTTTTTTTTAAATTGCTATTTCATAATTAATTTTATATGTATATAATTTTTTTTTATTTTATATTCATTTTTAGAGATGAGAGAAGAATTAAGGAAGCGAGGATTCCTAAAGAAGTAGTCTCAAGGAGTCAGCTAAATCTAGAGATGACAAGAGGATAAGCAGTGCTTTAATTAGATTCTAAATTTGTGTTATACAATTTCAAAGTTAAGCAATATATGAACTCTCTATCTAGATTAACCTAGATTTAGACAACTCTCTAACTGTTTCAAGATCAATCTTTTGAGCACTCCAAGCTCAAAATTGGTTAACTGATTCGATCAGGTAAGTGTAAGATGTGGAAGATTTTCTGCTCGTTGCTTTTTCTTAGATATCAACTAGAGTTGTTAGGTACAAACAATGGAATCAATTAAAAATCACAATCTTTGAACCACTTGTCTTAGACATCGAGTAATTAACCAATTCTAATCCAGTCCAACTCTACGATTTTCTTATCCTAATAAGCTTGAATTTCCTTAAGGGCCAACATCTAATTGATTTTAAGTTATGATTTGGGTCAATGTAATATGAAGGGTGGTGGTTTGTGGGCTAAGAAAGGGTGATCAAATCCCCATCTTATCTTATTTAATGGGTGGTGCCCTTAGAATATATTATGATATGCAATGCAATCAAGCAATATATCCAAATATGCCAATATTATTTTATTTAATATTTCACTGATTACTCTATATTAATTAAGTATTATGTGATGTTCGCAATTTTTTTAAGGATTTATGGTAGTGTCATTTTATCGATATTTTTTTAGTTTTTGTTTGTGTGGTTTTGCAAAAGAAAGTAAATTCAAGTGATTAAGTCTTAAAAAGCAATAAATTAATCTAACTACTAGCAGAGTAGAAATTAGTTTGAAAGACCGAATAATAACTAGGTAAATTAAAGCAATGAAAATTTTTTTATTTATTAATTAATTAATTATTTAATTAATTAAAATAACTGCGTTTTTGAGTCTCTAGGCAATAGTGCCAAAAATTTGTCTGTTGTCATTGAGAAATTAATAAAGAATTAAAGCCATTTTAATTCTCTAGAACAGTGGTGAGTCGGATGTCGATTTTCTTGGAGATTGAAGGATATGTTACATTTAATTTTAATTAAAAATAAAATTTTTAATTTATTTTTAAAGTAAAAATTTAAATAATTAGATTAAAGAGAGTAAATTGAGAGTTTAACAAATTAAAAAAGATAATATTTAATTACTTAGGATTTTTGAGAATTAATGAGAATTATTCTAAAATTTTGAAATCCATCTTCTGCCATGGTTGTGGTAATTCTTTTTAATGCAAATTTTTTTTATTTTTAAGAACTTAGTTATGATTATAATTTATTTTCTTAGAGTATGAATTATATCTCTTGATAATGATCCATCTTTATAAAATCATAAATTATTCAACACTTTAATTCTTAAAAATTAATAATATAGCTTTTAATAATTATTTTTTAAAATAAATTATTAAATTAAGTACGGGCTATATCTATCGATCACAACTCATCCTAATAAATATAATTTATTTAAATCTTGATTAATTAATAAGCATGTCAAATAATCAAGATCCCATGCATAAAAGATAAATTTTATTAAAAACTGAGCAAGAGAACATGTTGCATAAAAATAATTACAAAAGATAAAGAAAATAATACAATCCATAATCAGAAGATTCATCTTACTCTGCTAGACATCTAGCTCTTAGCATGCAAGTGTTGCGATCTGCTCACTCTCCAAATCTTCAGAATCACTTTTGATGAAAGGTTGGAAGAAGAAAGGAAGGAAGATATGAAGGAGGAGAATGAGAGAAAAAGAGAGAAAAAGAAGCTCTTTTTTCTCTATTTTGGGCGTAGAAAACTGATTTCTTAGGCTATGGGAGTAGGATGTTTAATAGAGGAGGAAACAGAGCTTTTAAGAGTATTTATGGAGATCAAAAACTAAGTCTGGGATCGATTTAAACACCCTAAAAAGGTTTGAAAATTGATCTATGATCAAACACTCCAAAACCAACTCAAAACCCATCAAGATTAGCCGCTAAACCCCTGATTAACCCTCTAGATTTGATTTTGGCCATCGGATCTTTACCTGGATGAATTTCTACCATTGGATTGCACTAAATTACTTCTGAAGTCCTTAATTAGGTTGGAATTAATATCTACCATTGGATGCTGAATGAGAGCGATGAGGACCATCGGATCGCTTAAAACTATAGCCATAGACTGTCATCGATTGACCTCATTGAGGACTGCAGCCAATCAGAAGCTGGCATGCTAGATAAAATGATCAAAATGCCCCTATACGCAGTGATAAAAATGTTGTAGATCTCTTGGTGGTCTAGGTCCTCCACGTGCCACGCGCCAATCTGCCGCACCTACTAAGTTGGATGGTCCGCACCTATTCTGTGGATTGGCCGATCGATCCACCATGCACCGGCCTTTTTCTTCTTTCTTTTTCTTTTATTTTAAACTTCTGGGCTTTATAACTTTTTCAGTTTAGCTTTGATTTGAGTGAAATTTATTGCATTAGAACCCATAAATCAAGCTCTTTGGATTGATGGACTTCTTTCCTATAAAACACTAATAAAAATATTAATTTTTTAAATAAATATTAATTTTTTAAATAAATATTAATTAATATTTGATTTAATATTATTATTTAGTAATTTATGATAATTATCATAGAACTATCAAAATAGGCTCCAATATTAAAACTATGCCTTTAATAGTAGTCAGCATAGTCAGTCCACCCACGTATTGCATTATAATCAACCATTATATCCATATCCTCAATAGACTAATCTAGCTAATGATAGATTTAATCAACTGCAATAATTAATTCTAACTCAATAACAATCGATTTTGACTCAATAATAATCTATCGCTAGGCTAGAAGCTTAAATAGGATAATTAGCTGAGTCTAGCATAAGAAAAGAACTAGGTCAATTATCGAGCCAACTGATTCTTATAAACAATCCGTCTATTGTCTATCAACCACCTAGACCAAATTATGAATCTAATGTCCCACTTAAGAATCCCTAATTAGAGAATATCGAAGTAATTTCGGAA
The DNA here is from genome assembly GCA_006176705.1 of Cocos nucifera. NCBI lineage: Eukaryota > Viridiplantae > Streptophyta > Magnoliopsida > Arecales > Arecaceae > Cocos > Cocos nucifera. The sequence continues at coordinate 10,352 of QRFJ01001350.1, forward strand.
GAGTTATAAGATTCTTATGGATCCATACCAAGACCAGGTGAGAAAGGCTAGTACTGATGCTAGCCAAGATAAAAATTTTAAAGAAGAGGTTAGTACTAAGACTAACCATGTAGAAGAACTTGAGCCTGGAATTGTATCGATGCTGGTTCCAATTTGAATGAGATTGATAAAGAGAAGAGCAGAATAGATGATTTATACAAGAGTTATAAATCAATAATCACATTTCCTTCAGCCCTAGAAGCCGATTCTTCTTACAAAAATTAAGAAGCATGTAATGAAGATTCAATGGAGTTGTTTAAACAAGATCATATTAATTTACCTCCACTATTAAACATGTCTTTAGTCACCCTTCCAATATCCATTGAATCAAATTTATTTGCTTACCCAAAAACTCAATTCATGAGCATCTTAGAAGAACAAATAGGAAAAATTTTTGACAAACAAGGGTCTGAGAATCGGGTTACGAATTATGTTCCCAAAATTAATAATGAATATATCAATAAAGGAGTAACAAACTATCAAAAATCAATGATATTTGTCAATCTAGTATTTGATATAGGATAGGTAAGCTACCTTGTGTCTGGCTGAAGATGGTAAACTTAACACTTATTGGAAGACAACCTAGTATTTAGTTTTTTCATCTAATTTATCTTTTTAGTTGATTTTCTATTTAGAATATTTTGAATAAGTTGGAAGGAGAGCCCAAATTTTCAAAGATCCATGCTAGATCGAAAACATATTGAGTCAGATATATTCTTTTCTTTTCTCTATTACATCCTTTATTTTTTTTTCCATTTAGGATAGTGTCGATTAAATTAGAGGGAAGAATAATAAAATTTTAAAAATTTTTAAGTCCTCGAAGAAGTTATTATTTAGCATTTAGACATCCAATTATGCTTAAAAGTTGAGTTGAACTAAGGATTTTTAAAAGAAAATTGATGTGTAGATCAGAGAATCTATGAGATATTGAAGGATCAAGTATTAAAAAAATCCAATAAAAAGTTAAGTCTAGAACATAAATAATTTTTCTTTGAGCATTTTTTATTTTTTTTACCAGCATTAAAGAGGAGTCTACTTTTTATGGGCATGTGTAGGATAACTATACATTTCTTTATAAAAAAATTAAATTAAATAGTTTTCAAGTACTTTTCATCGAGTAATGAAGCCTCTTTGCCTAAGCAAGCATTGAGTATCATATCAAAAGGTGAAAAGGGCAAGGAAGCTCGTTATAAAGCTAATCTTAACTCATAGCCTATTTGATTCGAGCTAGTAAGCTTGAGAGATATTTTATACCTAGTGCCCTAAAGCCAAATGGTTTGAGAGTTATTGGCCCAAGACTTGCTACATGGATCAAATAAAAATCTTAAGGGATTAAGATACTCAATAGTGGTATAACATTAAAAATAAAAAAATTAAATAAATATATTAGTTTTTCATTGAATAATCGAATTCTGTTGCCTAAGTAAGCAATGATATTCATATCAAAAAGTGAATAATGTAAATAAAAAAAATTAATAAATGAAGGATGGAAGTAATAATACACTTGCACATATGAAAGTTTAGATAATTTAGAGATAAAGATACATATAATTTAGAAAAAAATTTTAAAAAGTTGAATACTTTTTACTTAATTTTTATATTGGTAAGTATTAATACTTTAATGACATATATCACTGAACATCAATGGCCATTTTGAAAATTGCTCAGTAAAATTCAAAAGTCTAAGCTTAAAAGATATCTAAAACTAAATTTTTCCTTTACTTGAGGACGAGCAAAGCTTAAGTTGGGAGGATGTGATAATTATCGTAAATGCATCAATAAAATATTATTTTATTTATTAATTTATTATTTTTTAAAAAATTAAATATTTTTATTTATTATTTATGAAAAATATATTCATCAATAGAAAGAGCTCATTTTTTGGTCATAATGAAATAAATTTAGAGTAGACCAAAGTTAAAATGGATCCGATATGAATTTTTTTAAAAAAATAAAAAATAAAAATGGCTCAGTTGACTTGCCCTACCAAGTTAGCGTGCTCAGTCAAGCCATTAAAAATAGCTCAGCCGGCACGTCCCAGCCTAGTCGACATGCCAACTAGCTGGCCCAGCATGAGAAGTTGGCCCACCAGCCTACAAGCCCATGTGCGGGAGCCCATTAGGCCCGCTAGTGCATAATGACCCGACCGGCTAGTCCATAAAATCAACTGTAGATCGCCAGCTTAGTAGAAGGTGGTGAATCATTGGATGCCATGTGGTGGACCTAGACTCTTAAGAGGTTCAGTAAAAATCTTATGTGGCTTATGGGACAAAACAATAATTTCACATGCAAAAAGTGGGCGGTGATTAGTTATGATCTACGATGCAGATGGTCTATGCGGTCCATGATAACAATAGATGTGCAATCAAATGGTTGTATTTACTACTTGTGAAAATCAGATGGTTCCCACTTTTTCTAGCTTTGATTCGGCTACCCAGCTCCTTCTCAGTGCCATCCGACGGTTCTGAAAGCTCCCACTTATCATCCAATGGCTTGATCATGCCCAAACATTGATTTGATGATTGACATTTATTATGATCTAAAGAAGGATTATGGTGCAATTTTTGGCATGATCTAATGACCCAAAACCACCCGATTGCTCGATCCAACGGCTAGAATGGAATTCGATGAACCTGGGCTGATTAAACTTGATTTTTAGGATTTTTCAAGCCACTTGATCAGGATTTGATGACCAAAAGAGCAAAATCATCTAGAAACTATTTTATTCCAATTTTTCTTGGGATTTCTCTATATTTTCCAATCAAAACTTCTCTTAAGTCCCACGTTGCCTAGCAGTAAAGGATCCAGCCCTTCTAACTCTATTTAAAGGATACCAAGACATCAAATCAAAGTGTCTTCAATCAAAAAAAGGTTATAGTGTAGGGTAGAGCCATGCTTGAGATTCAAGATTTCTTTAAGATAGATGATGCCAAGAGGAAGAGCTGGACTTCTACACCTTCTCAATGTCAATGCCGATCCAACATCAAGATCAGCCTACTTTTAGTTTTTATTTTATTTTCCTATTTTTTTAAATTTTATGTATTTAAATTATAAACTTTTAATTAATGCAAATTTTATTTTTCATCTATTTAAATTTCATGCTTTTTATTTTATTACAAATATAATTTTATTGCTCTTTAATTTTAATTGCAAGTAATAAATTTTGGTACTAAGATCTATTATATATTTTTAATTATTTTAAAAAGTCAAATTTAAATTGATAAATATGATATCCTAACAATAACATCACACTCTTATCATTTGGCACATAGCTAGCTACCATAAAAAGCCATTTATATAAGACTACAATAAAATAAACAATCAAAGCAAGTTTATCTAAGACTGTAATATTTAAATTATATTTATTTTTCTAAGACAACAACAAAATAAATAATGAAATCTAATATATATATTAGAAAGCAAAAATAAAAAGAAAGTTTCTTAGCATTTCAGATAATCCACGTAAACCATTCTTTCTATACCTTGTGTTCTCTTATTTAACAATCCTTCAAGCATTAAATTCAAGCTTTGAATTAATAAAAATTATATTAAATTTTTTTATATAAATTAAATTATATTATTAATGTATGGTATTATTACATTCTTATAATTAAAGTCTATTAGTGCAAGGGTAGCATTTCTCTGTCAAATTATACTGGCCTATCTTGATGGCATATGGTCTTTTGGGAACAATTGATCTAAACACCTTCATTTTGAATTCCATCATAGCAATGTTATGCATGCTACATCCTATGTTTTAAGATACTATGAATGCTTCTTATAAAAAAAAATAAAAAGATACTATAAATGCTGCATAGTCATTGTTGCATGTTATAATGTTAACTTTCATTATATTAGAAACATTAAAAATCCTAGCACCAGAAAAAAAGAAACTGTCAAGCATACCTTATAGCTCAAGATATCATTTTCTTCTAATTAATTAATACTGGATAACTTTTTTGAATAGAATAATGATATCAAGTTATGTGAATATTTGTAGTGTTAAATATGAATAACATAGAATTAATGTCTAGTATTTGGTGTTAAAACCATAATACCTGATTTTATAGTGATAATGGCTGATATTTGGTGTTATATTATTTTTTCAAAAAATATTTACATTAACTTTATAATATTGATGTTCTCAAAATGGATCTATGAAAATAAGAATGACATATAGAAAAAAAATTATTAATTAAAATGACAATATCCATGGAACTTGCATCATGTTGTTGATGAAGGAAAAATCCAATTTTCCACTGCAGGATCGTGCAGATCTGAGATGGATTTCTCTAAAAAAATTTTAAATAATTTGATCAGATCTAGGAGTTTTCAAATATAATCATGGTTATTTGATATTAAAAATTAAAATAAAATTTTAATCAGATTTAATTTCATACCTTCTTTGGGTAATCTAATTATCCTGCAGTGATCCTGATGTTTTCTGAAGTTCTAGAAGGAGCCACGCACGTGCCTGGACTCTACCGATATCCACTCAGGAAGGATCTAGATATTTTCTCCTCATAAATCTTTCCTCCAAAGATCAAATTTGAATCTGATATGAAAGTCCTTCAAAAAAATTTTTGAAGGCAATGTGTTCGTCTCACGAACACCATCACATAGATGCTAAACTCTTCACAAATTTGGTTGGATCTTCTTCTCAGATTTGTGACTAACTTTTTAGATATGTAGAAGGGAGGGAGAGAGAGGATAAAGGGGGTATGAGATATCTTGAATGGCAGCCTTTGGGTATGAAAAATATTTCTATGTGAAGAGCCTTAGCGCAAGGGTTCTTATACAAAAGCATAGTGCCAAATTAGAGTCCCTTTTTGACCAAAATCCTCATTTTTTCAACTATTGGGACTCCTGAACTTGATCTCCACAAAAATCTCTAGATCTCAGCTAATTTTAATGCCAAAAATTAATCTAAAAGGTGGCAGCACGAGTAGATAAGGAAGAGTCCACTGCGCCTAGGACTCTTCCCTCAAGAGTTCGATCCAAATCAAACTCTATCATAACTCAGTCTAGACTCCTCCAAAAATTATAAAATTTGGTAAACCTAATGTATAATTTATGATCTATTATATAACCAAAAATAAGATTAAAATAATTTTTAAAAAAATTTTAGAAGTATCTGATTAGGTGACCCTTAATTCTCTCAAATAGGTCAACTTTTGACCCTAGTCCAATTTAAGTATGTATGGATTTAATTTCTACAATTAATTTGACCTAGACTTATTCTAGTTAGATAAAAATAAATCCATTCAAAATATAAGAATGAGTCAAATCAAATTTAATTTGGTTGCGATAAATCAAAAAGATTTTAGAAGGAGAAAATCAGGCTCAATCATGTGCTAGCACGATTACCTTGAACATGATTGGATTTAATCCAAATCAATCGAACTAGGTTAGCTCAATTGATGACATCCAGATCCAAACCCTTATTTATATGATCCAATTAGGTTCAATTCTATATGGTAATGAGATATGTCGCAATCTCCATCATCGACATCATCGAAATACCTTTCAATGGACCAGAACTTTTTTGATTCATACAATTAGAATGATTGATCATCACAATCATTCTAATTGCTCCTAAAATCCACTAGTGACACCTAGCATTATATGGTGGCAACCCATCAGAACTAAAAGTGAATCTCTTAGGGCAGTTACTTGTGTGATTGGGTTCTTCTATCTTGAGCCCTAATAGGATTAGGGTTAAGGTGAACTCGTCAAACCCAATGTCCGTCATATAAATTAATCATTCGATTCGAGTCCAATGTGAAATCCTAATAGAAATTTTTTCTATCATCTTCACTCTGCCATAGCCATGGGCTTAAGGACTCAATCTCATGATTATCATAGGGCTACTCCTCATCTACCAAGGTAGATAGATCCCCTTATTGGTGCAATCTAATTCCTACAATGAACATGCCATAGCGAACATACACCTCAGGGTTCCGAATGACTAGAAGATCGAGTTATGGTATAGTCAAACTATAACACCCTCAAGGTGAACTACTGATGGATCTCAAATCAAAGAATCATACACACCACCATAGCATTAAGTCAGTCATCGATGAGAAGGTAGACTTCCTTATGACTACTCAAGGTGGTCAAGCTCAGCACCCTCGTTCTATAATTACTTGCACTCTCGCTTCGATGTCTTCATACCGTAGACTCAAGACACATCCATCCTAAGAAAGTGATCGTACACCAACCTTTTGGATCGATTACCATCCTCATGATGATCCTATGATCGAGAGCAGTTTATGAATTAATTATGAAAATTCATGTCTTAAATTTTCAACTCTTGAAAATATGAATTGTCATTATCATGAACTCAAAGGATGTATTATAGATACTTTTAAATACACACTATGATAGAAAAATAACATATTTTTTAATTTATACTCAAAATTATAAAATTTTCCTTAGAAGTGTATTACAAGTGATAGCCAATTTGACTTCTAGGGAACACATCTAACAAACTCCCACTTGACCTAAAGCCAATTGGCTACAAATCTAAGTCCCATCTTCTTAAGATGGGCTTCGATCTTCTGCTAGCTCAATGGCTTTGTCAGTGGGTCAACCGCATTATCTATAGTGTCGACTCTCTTGACCTCGACGTATTCCTTCTTGAGGTAATCGTGGATGAGGTGGTATCGCCACTCCATGTGCTTGAATTTTTTATGAGACCTCGGCTTCTTAGCTAGGGCTATGGCGCCATTGTTGTCACAGTACAGAGGAATGGCATTTGATGGCATCACTCCGAGCTTTGTGATAAACTTTTTGTATCAGAATGCCTTCTTTACAGCTTTTGATGCAGCGATATACTCTACTTCCATAGTGAAATTTGCTATCACCGTCTGCTAGAAACTTTTCCAGCTGATAGCAATACCATTACAAACAAACAAACTTCAGATGTCAACTTTGATTCATTTGTTCGGATTAAAATTTGATCTGTATACCCTACCGAGGTCTCATTACCAAAGACTAGAAATATCCTTAGTCCTTTTAAGTATTAAGGTTAATTTCACAGAAGTCTAGTGCTCTTCGCCTGGATTCGACTGATACTACTTGTGGCATCACAGTATGGGCAATATCAGATCATTATATAGTATAATAATAAGGCTTCCTATGCCAAAGCATAAGGGATTTTGCTCATGCGTTCAATCTCCTCAGTGTGTTAGGAACATCTTCTGGGGATAAACACCATGTCTAAGGGCACCATCCCCTCTTGGAGTTTTCCATGCAAACCTCTTTGCACCTCCTTATGTCATCTTCTGTAAGGACCAGCATCCTATTTTGGTCTATCTCTATAGACCTTAATTCCTAGAATAAAGGATGTTTCTCCTAGATTTTCATGGAGATTCTTTAGGACAACACATTTTGACCATAGTCAATATGGAAATTCATTTCAATTAGGAGGATGTCATCACGTATAGTACAAAAGACAACAGCACTCAATGACCTTTTTTGAAAATATAGACTCTCCCGTTTAATGAATTCAATAATTTGATAACATCATTAAATGGGCATTTCAGCTTAGATGCTTGCTTAAGCCATATATGGCCATTCAGCTTGCAGACCTTATAAATCAGTATCACTAGATGTGAAACCAATGGTATTCCATATAGATATCTTCTTAAGATATCCATTTAAGAATGCCATTTTCATGTCCATCTGCCAAATTTCATAATCAAAATGGGCCAACAACAAGCAATGTGTGGATGGATTTGAGCTTGGCTACTAGTGAAAAAGTATCTTGATAGTCAATGCCTTCGCGCTGACTACACCCTTTTGCTACGAGCCTTGCTTTGAATGTCTCTACATTCCCATCGATACCTATCTTTCTCCTGAAGATCCATTTACACGCAATAGGTACTATACCTTCAAGTGGATCTACCAAGGTTCAGACTTAGTTCAAGCGCATTGAGTCAATCTCTGACTTCATTGCCTCTAACCATTTTTTGAAATTGTTATCTGATATCACCTCATCATAGGTTTTGAGATCATCACCATGAACCACTTTTCCTATGAGGAACATTTTTTCTATGTCCTCTGAAATAGTACCTAAGTATCTTTTAGGAGGATGGAAAATTCTTTCTAATCTACGAGGTGGATGAGGTAGTGATTGAACTAGCTCAATCTAATTGGGTTCCATAGGTTCTTGCTCGTGACTTTGGAGACTTTCTCCTCGAGCTAAATTATCTTCCGATGCCACATCTTGAATAACTATTTTCAAGAAAGATGACGTGTAACTCACAATTCATATTATGGTCTTCGAAAGATAGAAATAATATTCTAATGACTCTTTAGGTATCCTATGACCAAGCTCTAAAGGACCAGATCCTAACTTGTCTCCGTTATCTCTTGACATAGGCGAATTAACCCCAAATTCTAAGATGACTCAAACTGATTTCTTACCATGCCATATCTTATACGGTGTTGTAGGAATGATTTTAGATGGAACCCTATTTAGTAGATATATAGCGATCAATAGACTATGTCCCTAAAGAAACTCAGGAAGGTTTGTGAAACTCATCATGGATCGACCATATCTAATTAATTTCCTTTCTCCTTCTGAAATTCCATTTGAATGAGGCATTCTAGGTTGAGTCCATTGAGAGACTATACCATTACCTTAAGATAGTCTAAAAATTTTTGACTAAGGTATGCGCCTCTTTGATCTGATCGAAGAATCTTAATGGATTTTCTATTTATTTTTTTACTTTGAGTCTAAATTTCTTGAACTTTTTAAAAGATTCAAACTTGTGTCGCATCAAATACATATACCCATACTGAGATAAATCATCGATAAAAATGATAAAGTAGATATAATTACCCCTGGCTGGTATATCAAATGGGCTGCATACATTAGTATGTACTAGGCAAGCAGGTCTATAGCCCTTTCTCTATGTCCCACAAAAGGAAGCTTGGTCATTTTACCATGAAGGCATGATATACAAATCGAATATGACTCGAAAGTCAATGGACTCAATAGTTCGAATTTCTCCAATTTGTTAACCATATCTTCAGCTATATGACCTAGCCTAAGGTGCCAAAGATACCTATCATTTAGACTATCCCTAGGTCGCTTTGATCCAACAACATTCACGTTTTACTCGATATTAAAAATAGAAACATCAATATGTAACTGATAGAGACCATTTATAAGAAAATCACTTATAATTTTATTCTTTTTATAAAGAATATTACAATAGTTTTTAAGAAATCTAATTATATAGAATTTCTATGCTAAATATGAAATAGAAATCAAATTTTTGCTTGCTGCAGGTATATAAAAATAGTCCCTAAGTACTAAGTCTAATCTTGATGATAATTGTAGAGGATAGGTTTCCATGGCCACAGCAGCAAATCTTGCACCATTCCTGACATGTAGGATCATCTCACCATCCCTCAGCCTCCTGCTTGTTAGATAGGTGTGCCCTAAAAGCCAGATTGGCTGATACTTATAATACACTTCTATGAGCAAAATTATAATTTTGACTATAAATAAGAAAATAGATTATTTTATATCATAGTATGTATTTGAAAGTGTTTGTGATACATCCCTTGTGTTAATGGTAATGATAGTTCATATTTTCAAGAGTTAAAAATTTAAGACATAAATTTTTATTATTAACTCATAAAATACTTTCGACCGTAGGATCATCATGAGGATAGTGATTGATCCAAAAGGTTGGCATATGATTGCTTCTTTTTGATAGATGAGTCTTGAGTCTATGGTGTAGAAACATCGAAGTGAGAGTACAAGTACTCATTAGAGAACGAGGGCACTGAGCATGACCACCTCGAGCAGTCATGAGAAAGTCTACCTTCTCGTCGATGATTGGCTCAAAGCTATAGTGGTGTGTTTGGTTCTTTGACCTGAGGTGCATCGATAGTTCATCTTGAGGATGTTATAGTTTGACTACACCATAACTCGATCTCCTAGCCATTCAGAACCTTGAGGTGTATGTTGGCTATAGCATGTTCATTGTAGGAATTAGATTACTCCGATAGGGAATCTATCTATCTCGGTAGATGAGAAGCAGCCTTATGATGATCATGAGAATCAAGTCCATAAGTCCATGGCCATGGTAGAGTGAAATAATAGAAAGAGTTTCTATTAGAGTTTTCATATTGGACTTAAATCAAATGATTAATTCATATGATGGATATTAGGGTTTGACGAGATCATCTTGACCCTAATTCGGTCGGGACTCAAGATAGAAGAACTTAATCACATAGGTAACTACACCAAGAGGTTTATTTTTAGTTTTGATGGATTGCCACCATATACTCCTAGGTATCACTGATAGATTTTGGGAGCAATTAGAATGATTTGGATGATCGATCATGCTAGTTGTCTGAATCAAAAAAGTTTTGATCCATCGAAAGGTATTTCGATAATGTCGATGATAGAGATCATGACATATCCCATTACCATATGAAACTGAACCTAACTAGATCACACAAATAAGGGTTTGGATCTAAATATCATCAATGGGACTAATCCAGTTCAATTGATTTGAATAAGATTCAATTAGGTTCAAAAAAATCATGCTAGTACACGATTGAGCCTAATGTTCTCCTTCAAACAATCATTAAAACCTATCTCGATTGAGCCAAATGTGTTTGGGATAACTCAAAAACTTTTATTTGGTCTGACTGGAGCTTGTCCAAGTCAGAAAAGGGTTGTCTTAATTTATGAAATAAATTTAAGATAATACCTATCATTTTCCATCACCTACAAAATCTTGTCTTTGGACTTTGGTCAAATGTTGACTTTTGACACTTAGATATCTGCCCATGTGTCATGCACCCATAGAAGAGAATCTTGAACCTTGTCCCTCTACTAAAAAGTAGATAGATAATGGGTGTATGCCTAGGGAGGCGTGCACCCCATGAGGATAATGCATGGAGTCCCATACAGATGGGACTCCAAGTTGCTTCATGAATTTAAATATTGTGGCTTCAAGGAGTCCTGTTTGACTAGTCTTGGCACCACCTAAGGAGATTTATGAGGAAGTCTAATCTAATTAGATCAGATGATGTCATCCCACCAATCAAATTTAGATCTGATTTCATAAAGGACCGTGATTGGTCGAGATGATGTGGCACTGGATGCAGCAGGATCTATAAATAAGACCTATCTGCGCCTAAAAATTGAGCGAATCTACTTTAGCTCCATGCCCCATGTAGCCTCCTCTCCCTTCCTCCAAGCCATCCTTCAGGTCTTCTCTCTCCTCCTATGCCTAAAGGGATTTTGGGGTTGAGTTAGGTGCGATCCAAGCAAGAGAAAGGCGACTAGAAAGCTAGAAGGCTGCACTGCTATAAGAGACAAACTGTTGATCTTCAAAAAAGTTTTTGAAGATCCTTCAAGATCAGATCCAGATCTAATTTTTGGAGATGTGATAGAGAAGAAGAGGATCTCTAGATCCTGCCTGAGTGGATATCGGTAGAGGCCAGGCACTTGCGTGGCTAGATCCAGAACCTTCCAGGCTGCATCAAGGATCATCAACAGAATAATAGATTACCCAAAATAAAGATAAATTAAATTTAGATTTAATTTAAATTTTATTTTATTTTATTTTATTATATAATAATAATTAGATCTGAAAATTTTAGATCTGATTAGGATCTAAGAGAAAAATTTTTAAAAATATCCCTCTTGATCCAATCAGATCTGAACGAACCTGCATCGAAAAATCAAATTTTCCTTCAACTGGTATCAGAGCCAAGATTCTAAAAGTTCATTAGATCTAATTTTAAATTTATTTTAATTAGAAAAATAAGTGATTTTAGATGTCACATGAGATGTGATCAGATCTAAAATTAAAAAAAATTAAAAATTAAATGATTTGGATCTAAGATTAGAAAATATGCATGACTAGTTCTAAAATAGAATAGTTCTATAGAATGTAGTCTTGCATGTCATAATTTTAATTTAATTAATTATAATTTTTTTAGATCTATTTATTTACTATTTTTTGATATTATAATTATTATAATAACATCTAAAAAATAGTAAATAAAAATTATTTAATTTTAACATCATATGAGATATGATTGATGCATGTCTAGACTAGTTGTAGAATAGTTCTACATAATTATCTAGATTAGAATTTATTTTGATAGATCAATTTAAATCTAATTTTTTAGATTATTATGAGATAATTTAGATCTAAAAATATGCATGATTGATACATGAGATGTATGCAAAATATGCCATGATTAGATCTAATTTGTATATGAGATATATGATATAGATCTAAAACTATTTTGTAGTATTTATCATGTTTCCTGATTAAGGCGTTCCTCCTTGGCCGTCCGATCATAAGAATGAAGAAGGATTTAAAGGCCCTCTTTTTTCCATTCAATGAGGTGTTCTTATGATGTGTAGGGGTGCTGCTGCGTTCGTCCTTAATCAAAAATTAAAACTTACTTTCTGCAAAATCCCTAGATCCTGAAATCCTAGGATTTTATATGCATATTTTATTTATGAATCCTACTTAATTAAGAATTAAGATTATGAAATATTAATTAGGTCAAAAATTGAGAATTTTAGATCTAAGATATATTCATAATATTGGGTTCGGGCTTGGGTAGCTCAATTAGGTCTAAGCGGTTGATCAAATCGAATCAAGAGTTGGTTAGATGGGATCAACAATGCTTAAATTGACCAGCCTAATAGGATTAAGTCTGGGTCAAAGATCGAGTCATGAGTGATCGATCAAGTCAAGACCTAATTAGGCTCAGAGGTTAGAGTCTGGATTGTAGGCTAACCCAATTGATTCTAGCTCAATAATTTGGTGTCTAAGGTAAGTTTGGCAGATACGACCGACTGATTTTTAATTGGGGGCTACTCGACTCGAATGCATTCTTATCGAGTTAATGGCATATCTCTTCCATCAATCTCACTTACCTGGACATATCTGTTGACTCAGTTCTAATCTAAGGTGGTCAACAATCCAAGCTAACCCATGCCATTAGGTTAGTCATAATCGTTATGGCTATGTCAAGTCAAGTTTAAAGAGACCTAAATCAAATCTCCATAAGAGAAGATTAAATCTAAGATCTTCCACCATTATAGATGTGCGAGCTCTTCCTAAGGTTGATTATTCTTGGCTGGTCATAGTGGCTCAGTTGCACCGAAAAGATGCAACCATGTCTATTTGGCATTGGATGCTATGGGCTGGAGGATAGATTGGACTCAATATTCTGGATACGATGAGAGATCCAATTAGAAATCCAATCTATGTAAATGATGGGTTTGACTTAATTAAGAAGTGAAACAATATTCTGACTTAATTAAGAAGTCGAACAATATTTTGGACACGATAAGATTCATGAATTAGAGACCAAGCTTAGGTGCATCATGATTAGAGAATCATTGAACAAGAGTTGTTAACTCATTGGCTAATCCATCACCAATAACTGTTAGGTGAGGTGATGAGTTAGTTTGTGGGACTGCACCACCCATTAGAAATCAGTAATCGTAGAGTTTTTTGCATCTCTACAAAGAAAGTATAGGAATTCAAAAAAATAGTGGGAGCTAATTTATTTAAAAATCTAATTTCTAAATAAATTGATCAAGTCTTAATTATAAAATCTAACTAGAAATCTTTGACTCTCTACAGAAAGAAAATATCTGTGTCCAATCCATTAGCACGTATCCTGGACACACATAGACTGACCGGATCCAATTATAAAGATTGGCTTCAGAAACTACAAAATTTTTTTGGAGTTTGAGAAGTTTAACCCATGTATTGGACCAGGATCCCCCCACCTTATCAGCTCATCCGTCCGCTGAATTGAACAGAGCAATCTCTCTAGAAAAATGGATAGATGAAGATAATAAGGCCAGATATTACATGTTGGGCTCGATGTCTGATGAGCTCCAGCGCCAACATGAAGATATCGGGACTGCTCGCCAAATGTTGGCTCACCTGCAAGAGATATTTGGTGAACAGAGTCGCGCAGCCAAGTATCAAGTCACGAAATAACTTTTTAAGGCTAAGATGCGTGATGGGCAGTCAGTCCAAGATCACTGTCTGATGATGATCAAGGACTTGGAAGAGCTTGAGAAGCTCGGTGTGAAGTTAGACTTGGATCTGCAGAATGATGTTATTCTGCAATCCTTGACTGATGCATATGGGCAATTCATCATGAATTACCACATGCATAAACTTCAAAATTTTTTGGTCGAATTAATGAACATGCTGGTCACCACTGAGCTTTCTATGAAAGGTTCTAAAGGCTCAGTTCTTGCTATGAAATGAAACTTCTTCCAAAAGAAAGTCTTCTAGAAAGAAAAGGAAGTCTGCGAAAAAACAGAAGGTGGAAGAAGAAAAAAAGAAGAAAGCAGAACCGAAGAAGAAGATCGTTGTCAAAGAAAAGTATTTCCATTGCAACAGCGATGGCCACTGGAAGCGGAACTATCCTACTTACCTAGCCACCCTGAAGAACAAGAAGGAAGGTTCTTCTGGAGGTATGCTCGTTATTGAGTCTAACCTTACAATTTCTTCTGCATCCAGTTGGGTGCTTGACTCTGATTCTAGTGCTTATCTATGCACTTCCATACAGGATCTTAAGGATAGTAGGAGCCTGAGGGATGGAGACATGATCCTACGCATTAAAAATGGAGCAAGAGTTGCTGCAATGGCGGTGAAAACATACCCTCTTCGATTACCATCTGATTTAGACTTAGTACTTTGAAAGACTGTTATTATGTGCCTGCAGCTAGCAGTAGAAATTTGATTTCTGTTTCATGCTTTAGCACTAAGAAGGCTATGTGATTACCTTCTTTTAAGGACCATTGTAACATTCTTTATGAAAGAAATAAAATTGCAAATGGTTTCTTATTAACGATCTTTATCAGCTACATATTGATGTATCTGTTCTAACTATCGAGCAAAACGTAAATGCCAAAGATCAAAATGATCCTAGGGATAGTCCAAATGATAGGTATCTATGGCACCTAAGATTAGATCATATAGCAGAAGATAGGATCAACAAATTAAAGAAAAATGGGCTATTGAGTCCGTTGACTTTCGAGTCATATCCAACTTATGAATCTTGTCTTCAAGGCAAAATGACTAAACTCTCTTTTGTAGGACATGGGGAAAGGGCCACAGATCTCCTTGCCCTAGTACATACTGATGTGTGCAGGCCCATTTGATGTACCGGCTAGAGGCAATTTTAATCTACTTCATTATCTTTACCGATGATCTTATCTCAGGTATGGATATGTGTATCTTATGAGACACAAGTCTGAAGCTTTTGAAAAGTTCAAAAAATTCAAACATGAAGTACGAAAAAGTAAACTAAAAAATTCCATTAAGGTTCTTCGATCAAATCGAGGAAGGTGAAATACCTTAGTCAGAAAATTTTTGACTATCTCAAGAAAAATGGCATAGTCTCTCAATGGACTCCACCAGGAACACCTAACTCAACAAAATTTCAGAATGAAGAAATCGGATCTCTATTGGATATGGTTCCGATCCATGATGAGCTTCACAGACCTCTCTGATTTTTTTTTGGGGACACTCATTGTTAACTGCTATATTATTTACTAAATAGGGTTAATAGTCTGTTAATGCTATATATTTATTAAATAGGATTTTCTCTAAAATTATTCCTACCACACCGTATGAGATATGGCACGGTAAGAAACCAAGTCTGAGTCATCTCAGAATTTGGGGTTGTCCGGCTCATATCAAAAGACAACAAGCGGACAAGTTAGAGTTTAGGTCCTTTAGAGCTCGATTCATAGGATATCCTAAAGAGTCATTAGGATACTATTTCTACATTCCAGAAAGACCACAAATGTGAATTATGAGTTGACATGCCATCTTTCTTGAAAAATAAGTTTATTCAAGATAACAGGCATTGGAAAGCAAATAGATTAAGCTTGATGAGAAAGTCTCATAAGTACAATGAGCTAAGGACCAATTGGAATCAAATCAAGTTGAGCCAATAAGAACACTACCTCCTCCACCTCGTAGATCGAAAAGAGTTTTCCATCCTCCTGAAAGATACTTAGGTATTATTTCAGAGAAAATAGAGAAAATATTCCTCGTATAGGTAATGGTGCTCATGGTGATGATCCCAAAACTACAATGAGAAGGCGATATCAGATATCGACTTCGAGAAATGGCTAGAGGCAATGCAGTCAGAAATTGACTCGATGCACTCAAACCAAGTCTGGACCTTGGTAGATCCACTAAGAAGGTATAGTACCTATTGGGTGTAAATGGATCTTCAAGAGAAAGATTGGTGCAGATGGAAATGTGGAGATATTCAAGGCTAGACTAGTGGCAAAAGATTATAGTCAATGCGAAGGCATTGACTATCAGGATATCTTTTCTTCAGTGGCTATGCTAAAATCCATCCACACATTGCTTGCCGTATTGCAGCCTATTTCGATTATGAAATATGGCAAATGGAACGTGAAAATGACATTTCTTAAATGGATATCTTGAGGAAGATATCTATATGGAACAGCCGCTAGGTTTCACATCCAGTGATACTTGATCACAAAGGTTTGCAAGCTGCAAAGGTCCATATATGGACTTAAGCAAGCATCTCAGAGCTGGAATACTCATTTTAAATGATGTGATCAAAATATTTGATTTCATCAAAAATAAAGAGAAACCATGTGTCTTTCAAAAAGATCAGTGGAGCGCTGTTGTCTTCCTCGTATTGTACGTGGATGACATCCTCCTTATTGGGAATGATATTTTCATGTTTGACGACAGTCAAAATATGGTTGTCTAAAAAATTCTGTTCATGAAAGACCTAGGTGAAAGCATTCCTTTATTCTAGGAAATTAAGGTCTATAGTAGATAGACCGAATAGGATGCTAGGACTTTCACAGAAGATGTACATAAAGAAAGTACTAAAGAGGTTTAGTATGGAAAACTCTAAGAGAGGGATTAATATCCTTCAGACATGGTATTCATCTTTCCAAGAAGATGTGCTCCTAGCACACCTGAGGAAATAGAACGCATGAGCAAGATCCCTTATGCTTCTGCAATAGGGAGCCTCATGTATGCCATGCTTATGTACACGATCCTGATATAGCCCATGCTGTGAGTGTCACAAGCAGATATCAGTCAAATTCAGGTGAAGAACACTGGACTTCTGTGAAAATGTATCCTTAAGTACTTAAGAAGAACTAAGGATATGATGTTGGTCTTTGGTAATGGAGAACTCTGAAGTCCAGGGATATATAGGACTCGGATTTCATGTCCGATATAGATGATCGAAAGTCGACATCTAGAAGTCTGTTTGTTTGTAATGGTGGTGCTGTCAACTGGAAAAGAGTTTCCAAGCATAGACAATGATAGCAGATTCTACCATGGAAGCAGAATATATCACTGCATCAGAGGCTGCGAAGGAAGCATTCTGGTACAAAGAAGTTCACCATGCAGAAATCGGAGTAATGCCATCAGGATGTCATTTCTCTGTACTGCGATAATAATGGTGCCATAGCCCTTGCTAAGGAGCTCGAGGTCTCATCAAAAATCCAAGCACATTGAGTGGCGATACCACCTCATTCCGTGATTACCTTAAGAAAGGGTTATGTCGAGGTCAAGAGAGTTGACTTCCACAGACAATGCGGCAGACCCACTCACAAAGCCGTTGGGACAACAAAAGATCAAAAACCCACCTTGAGAAGGTGGGACTTAGATTTATAGCCAATTGGCTTTAGGACAAGTGAAAGTTTTGTTAGATATATGTGCCCTAGAAGCAGAATTGGCTGACACTTGTAATACACTTCTAAGGGGCAAAATTATAATTTTGACTATAATCAATAAAATGGGTTATTTTCTATCATATATGTGTATTTAGTGTCTGTGATACATCCTTTGAGTTAATGGTAATGATAATTCATATTTTCAAGAGTTGAAAATTTAAGACATGAATAATCATTATTAACTCATAAAATGCTCCAGACCATAGGATCATCATGAGGATGGTGATTGATCCAGGAAGGTTGGTGTACAATCGCTTCTCTTTAGTAGATGAGTCTTGAGTCTATGGTGTGGAGACATTAGAATGAGAGTATAGGTACTCGTTAGAGAATGAGGGCACTGAGCGTGACCACCTCGAGTAGTCATTAGGAAGTCTACCTTCTCATCAATGACTGACTCGATGCTGCAGTGGTGTGTCTGGTTCTTTGACCTGAGGTGCATCGACAGTTCACCTTGAGGGTGTTATAGTTTGACTACACCATAACTCGATCTTCCTAGCCATTCGAAATCCTGAGGTGTATGTTGGCTATAGCATGTTCATTGTAGGAACTGGATTGCATCAAGATGGAAATCTATCTACCTCGGTGGTAGAGGAGCAGCCCTATGATGATCATGAGAATCAAGTCCAGAAGTCCATGGCCATGAAAGAGTGAAATAATAGAAAGAGTTTCTATTTAGGTTTTCACATTGGACTTGAATCGAATGATTACATTCATATGACAGAAACTAGGGTTTGACGAGTTCACCTTAACCCTAATCTGATCGAGGGGCTCAAGATAGAAGAACTTAATCACACAGGTAGCTGCACCAAGAGGTTCGCATTCAGCTCTATAGAACTGCACCAAGAGGTTCATTTTCAGTTTGATGGGTTGCCACCATATACTGCTAGGTGTCACTGGTGGATTTTGGGAGCAATTAGAATGATTTAGATGATCGATCATTCTAGTTGTCTAAATCAAAAAAGTTCTGATCCATCGAAAGGTATTTCGATGACGTCGATGATAGAGATCACGACATATCCCATTACCATATGGAACTGAACCTAACTGGATCACACAAATAAGGGTTTGGATCTAGATATCATCAATTGGACTAACCCAGTTTAATTGATCTTGAATGAGATTCAATTAGGTTCAAGAAAATCATGCTAGCACTATGATTGAGCCTAATGTTCTCCTTTATACAATCATTAAAACTTATCTCGACTAAGCCAAATGTGTTTAGGCTCACTCAGGAATCTTTATTTGGTCTGACTGGAGTTTGTCCAATTCAAAAAGGATTGTCTTAATTTATGAAATAAATTTAAGACAACATCTGCCATTTTTCATCACCTGCTAAATCTTGTCTTTGGACTTTGGTCAAATGTTGACTTTTGACACTTAGACATCTGCCCATGTGTCATGCACCCATAGAAGAAAATCTTGGATCTTGTCCCCCTACTAAAAGTAGATAGGAAAGGGGCACACACCTAGGGAGGCATGCACCCCATGAGGATAACGCATGGAGTCCCATATAGATGGGACTCTAGGTTGCTTCATGAATTTAAATGCTGTGGCACCAAGGAGTCCTATTTGATCAGTCTTGGCACTACCTAAGGAGGTTCATAAGGGACTCTAGTTTGATTGGATCAGATGATGTCATCCCATCAATCAGATTTAGATCTGATTGTACAAAAGGCCATGATTGGCCGAGATGATGTGGCACTGCATGGTGCAGTAGGGTCTATATAAATCCTATCTGCATCTAAAATTGAGAGCTTCTACTTTAGCCCAAGCCATATAGCCCCTCTCCCTCTTTCTCCATGCCATCCTTAGGTCCTCTCTCTCCTCTCCATGCCCAAGGGACTTTGGGCATGAGTTAGATGCGATCCAAGCAAGTGAAAGACAATAGGAAAGGAAGAAGGCAGCACTACTGCAAGAGACAATAGTTGATCTTCAAAAGAGCTTTTGAAGACCTTTAAGATCAGATCTAGATCTGATTTTTGGAGGATAGATTGAGAAGGAGAAGATCTCTAGATCCTGCCCGAGTGGATGCTGGTAGAGATCAGACGCTTGCATGGCTGCATTCAGAACCTCAGACAAATATCGGGATCATCATAGGATAATTGGATTACCCAAAATAAAGGTATAATTAAATTAAATTTATTTTTATTTTTATTTTATTTTATTTTATTAGATCAATAAGATCAGATCTGAATGAACCCGCATCAGAAAATAAGGTTTTTTCCTTCATTGCTATCCTCAAGATCCTACATAGAAGTGCACAAGTGAGCACTAGAATCAGAGTCAAGCACCCAACTGGATGCAAAAGAAATTGTAAGATTAGATTCTATAATAAGCATACCTCTAGAAGGATCTGCCTCCTTCTTGTTCTTTAGGCTAGCCAGGTAAAGAGGGTAGTTCTGCTTCCAATGGCTGTCAATGTTGTAATGAAAATATTTTCCTTTGTCAGCGACCTTCTTCCTCGACTTTGCCTTCTTCTTCTTTCCACCATCCACCTTCTGGTTCTGCACGAACTTCTTCTTCTTTTTAAAAGACTTTCTCTTGGAAGAAGCCCACTTCATAGTAAGTACTGAGCCTTTAGAATCTTTCATAGAAAGCTCAGCAGTAACCAGCATATTGATAAGCTCAGCTAAGGTATTCTGATGTTTATGCATATGGTAGTTCATGATGAACTGCCCATACGCATCAGTTAAAGACTACAGAATTATGTCAGTCTACTGATCCTGATTTAACTTGACACTGAGCTTCTCAAGCTCTTCTATGTCCTTGATCATCATCAGACAATGATCTTGGACTAACTGCCCATCATGCATTTGAGCCTTAAATAGACTTTGAGTTACTTGATATTGGGTTGCGTGACTCTGTTCACCAAACAACTCTTGCAGGTGAGCCAACATTTGGCGGCTAGTCTTAATGTCTTCATCTTCATGCTGGAGCTCATCAGACATCGAGCCCAACATGTAATACCTAGCTTTGTTATCTTTATCTATTCACTTCTCAAAAGATGCTCTCTGATCAGTGGATGGACTGGCTGGTAAGATGGGAGGATCCTATTCTAACACATGAGTCAACTTCTTAGAACCCAAAATAATTTTGATGTTCTGAAGCCAAACCTTGTAGTTGGATCCGGTCAGTCTATGGGTGTCTAGAATATGGGCTAGTGGGTTGGACGTAGATATTTTTCTATAGTGAGTCAAAGTTTCTAATTAGATTTTGTAATTAGACTTAACCAATTTATTTAGAGATTTTATTTTTAAGCAAATTAGGCTTCCACTATTTACTCGGATCCCTAAACTTCCTTGGCAGAGATGCAAAAATCTCTGCGAGTATTGATTTCTAGTGGATGGTGCGATCCCACCAACTGACTCACCACTTCATCTTACAGTTATTGGTGATGGGTCAATCGATAAGTCAACAACTCTTGTCCAATGATTCTTTAATCATGGTGCACCCTAACCTGATCTTTAATTCATGAATCTAACCATGTTCGGAATATTGATCTACTCCTTAGTTAAGTCAAACCCACCATTTGCACAGATTGGATTCTTAATTAGATTCCTCACCATATCCAAAATATTAAGCCCAATCCATCCTCCAACCCATAGCATTCAATGTCTAATAGACATGATTATATCTTTTCGATGCAATTGAACCACTGTACCCAGTCAAGAATAATCAACCTCAGGAAGGGCCCACACATCTACAATGATGGAAGATCTTAAACTTAATATTTTCTTAGAAAGATTTAATTTAGATCTCTTTAAACTTGAATTGACTTAGTCATAACAATTATGACTAACCTAATGGCATGGATTGGCTCGAATGGTTACCACCTCAAATCAGAACTGGATCAACACAAATGGCCAGATAAGTGAGATCGATGGAAGCGATATGCCATTGACTCAATAAGAACACATTCAGGTTGAGTATCTTCCAATTATAAAAAAGTCTGTCATATCTACCAAACTTACCTTAGACACTAAATTATCAAATCAGAATCAATTCGGTTAGCCTATAATCTAGGTTCGAACCATAGAGCCAAATTAGGTCTTGACTTGATCGAGTCACATCTCAATGTGATTCGATCTTGATCCAGACTTAATACTATTAGGCAAGTCAAATCTAAGCTTTCTTTGATCCCACATAACCAACTCTTGATTTGGTCTGATCAACCGCTAGACCTAATTGAGCTATCCAAGCCCGAACCCAATTTTATGAATATATCTTAGATCTAAAAATTCATAATTTTATATCTAATTAATTTTATAATCTTAATTTTTAATTAACTTTTGGGTTTATGAATAAAATATGTAATAAAAATGCTAGAATTTCATGATCTAGGATTTTGTAGAAAAATAAATTTTGATTTTTGATTAAGGATGAATGCACAGCACCTCTACGTGCCATAAGAACATCCCATCGAATGAAAGGAGAGGACTTTAAATCCTACTTTTTTTTTATAACCAAATGGCCATGGGAAACTCTTTAATTAGAAATATAATTATTTTACTACAAAACTGGTTAGATCGTGTATATCACATATAAAAAGATCTAACTAATACATGTCTTACATACATCTTATGTATCATCAATATGCATACTTTTAGATCTAAAATATTACATATTAAATCTAAAGAATAAAATTTTAAATTTGATCATATCAAATATAAAACTATTCTAGACATCTTATAGAACTATTCTATGACTAGTCAAAGCATGCATCTTTCATATCTCAAATGAATAAATCAAAAATTAAAAAAAAATATTTTTTATTTTTAGATTTGATTATAATAATTATAACATCAAAAAAATAAAAATTAAATAGATTTAAAATTATATTTAATCAAAATAAATACATGATCATACTAGACTACACATAGAACTATTCTATACCTAGTCTAGTCATGCATCTTATACATATTAGATCTAAAATATTTAATTTTTTAATATTTTAATTTTAGATCTAATTACATCTGATGTGATATATAAAATTTTTTAATATTAGATTATAAATAAAAATAAAATTAGATCTAAGGTAGATCTGAAGAACTGCTAACCTATCTTTGATACCAGTTGAAGGAAAAATCCTATTTTTTGCTGTAGGATCGTGCAGATCTGATCAGATCTAAGATAAATATTTTAAAAAAAAATTTAAATAATCTGATTAGATCTAAAAGTTTCTAGATCTGATCATGATGATCTGATATTAAAAATTAAAATAAAAATTAGATCAAATTTAATTTCATACCTTGTTTGGGTAATCTAATTACTCTGCGATGATCCTGATATTTTCTAAGGTTCAGGAAGGAGCCATGCACGTGCCTGACCTTTACTATTATCTACTTGGGAAGGATCTGAATGTCTTCTCCTCACAAATCTTTTTTTCAAAGATCAAATCTAAATCTGATCTAAAAGTCCTTCAAAAAAATTTCTGAAGGCAGCTTGTCTGTTTCATGAACACCATCGCGTAGATGCTGAAATCTTCACAAATTTGATTAGATATTCTTCTCATATTTATGCATAAATTTTTAGACATGTAGAAGAGAGGGAGAGAGAGGATAGAGGGGATGTGGAATATCTAGAATGATAGCCTTTGGGTATGAAAAATATTTCTACATGAAGAGCGTTGGCTCAAGGGTTCTTATACAAAAGTGTAGCACCAAGTTAGAGTCCCTCTTTGACCAAAATCATTATTTTTTCAACCATTGGGACTCTTAGACTTGATCTCCATGAAAATATATAATCCCATCTGATTTTGAAGCCAAAAGTCAATCTGGAAGGTGGTGGCATGAGTAGATAAGGAAGAGTCCACTACGCCTAGGACTCTTCTCTTAAGAGTTTGACCCAAATCAAACTCCATCATAACTAAGTATACACAACTCCAAAAATCATAACATCTGGTACATCCAATGTATAATTCATGCTCTATTATATATCTAAAAATTAGATTAAAATAATTTCTAAAGAATTTTTTAGAAGCATTCGATCAGGTGACCCTTAATTCTCTCAAACAAGTCAACTTTTGATCCTAGCCAATTTGACTATGAATGGATTTAATTTCTACAATTAATCTGACCTGGACTTATTCCAATCAGATGAAAATAAACTCATTCAAAATATAAGAATGAGTCAAATCAAATTTGACTTAGTTGCGATGAATCAAAAAGATTTCAGAAGGAGAAAGTCAAGCTCAAACGTGTGCTAGCACGATTATCTTGAACTTGATTAGATCTAATCCAAATCAAACAAATTGGGTTAGCTTAATTAATAACATCTAGACCCAAACCCTTATTTGTGTGACTCAGTTAGGTTCAATTCGGTATGGTAATAAGATATGTCATGATCTCCATCATTGACATCATCGAAATACCTTTTGATGGACTAGAACTTTTCTGATTCATATAATTAGAATGATTGATCATCAAAATCATTCTAATTGCTCTCAAAATCCATCAATGACACCTAGCAATATATGGTGGCAATCCATTAGAACTAAAAGTGAACCTCTCGATGCAATTATCTGTGTGATTGGGTTCTTCTATCTTGAGCTTCGATAGGATTAGGGTTATGATGAACTCGTCAAACCCAATGTCTGTCATATGAATTAATCATTCGATTCGAGTCCAATATGAAACCCTAATAGAAACTCTTTCTATCATCTTTACTTTACCATGGCCATGGGCTTAAGGACTCAATCTCATGATTATCATAGGGCTACTCCTCATCTACTGAGGTAGATAGATCCCCTTATTGGTGCAATCCAATTCCTACAACGAACTTGCTACAGCCAACATACACCTCAGGATTTCGAATGACTAGGAGACCTATTAATAAATGTGTCCCAAAGCCAATCATCAGCCTATTGATAGTTGAGCTACTTTATATTTATAATTGATTCATTAATAAATAAATTATAATTTTAATATTTTTCATCACAAGTATTCATCTTCTAATGAACTCCATTATTATGATAAAGTCCTTCAGACTATTTAGCTTTAATAAAGAGAGGATTTATCGATTAGTCCTTAAATTTATTCATGATCAAATGATAGATTGTTTATAAGGATGACAGCATCTATCAAGCATAGGTCGTTGTATTCCATATAGGTTGGTTATCCTCTTAATCAAGGAGTGTGGAGACACTGGTATGGCATACAGATGAGATGTAAAGGTACATCATCATTGAATATGATCAACTACAGAGCATTCTGCTATCGAAAATATTTTTGATGGAATATAGGTATAAGTGTCCCTTTGACCTGAGATCATCTCAGTGACATGCAAGCAACTCACTGTGCTTTGGTACCGAACTAACTAAATTTCTTATTCAGTAATGAAAAGCTTTTGGATACAGTCAAATACTTGCAAAGTTAGAGTATCATCAAGATGGGATTGAGCACTCTAAGAGTTGGAGAAGAATGTATCACTATATTATAATATAGCAAAACCATGGCTAGGATAATCCATCAGATGAATTTGATATTCTGAAATACAATGCGGACAACCTGATTAGAGTTGACAGTTGAACTTTAAGGTATCCTATGAGCATTTTGATCAAGAGGATGAATTATATGAAAACTATATCTGCATGAATTCTAAGGATGTCATTCTACACATTCAATCTATCCGACCGTCGGGTGTCATTACTAGATGGTCACTTTGATTGGTATAGAAATCTATTCCTATGCTACTGATAAGTATCATAAATTAATCAATAAAAGCATTAATTTATCAATTAATTCATATTAATTTTTAAAAATTAATGATTAATTTATATATAATTTTTGAGAAATTCATATTTTGATTAATTAAAAAAATTAATTATAAAATAATAAAATTTAAAAATAAAATTTTATAATCAATGGAAAGAGCTCATTTTTTTGATAGTAATGAAATATATTTGAAGCAAAATGGAGCTAAAACGGAAAAGATATGAATTTTTAAAGAAATAAAATAAAATAAAATTCAAATGAAAAATAACATACGGCTCAAACAGCTCAAGCCACCACGCCGTAGCAGCCAGCATGTTAAATGCACCTAGCCAAGCCGACCAAGCCGGCACATCAAGCCATCCATGCTAGTCGACTCAAGTTCAGAAGCCATCAGTCGGTCTACAGCACAGTGTGCACCGCCAGCATAGCAGACACCGGCGAATCAGAACTTGCCACGTGGTGGACCTAGACCTGTAAAGGGTTTACAGAAAATTCATCGTGGCTCATAAGGCATTTTGGTCTTTTCATCTATCAATAAAAGGCGCTGATTGATTACGGTGCACAATGTAGCCGGTCCACGTGGTCCATGGGAACAGTAAACGTGCGATCATGCGGTGGTGGTTGTTTACGGTCAAGATCGAATGATCAAGGTTTTTTTTTGGTTGCTGATTTCACCGGGATCGCCATCGAATGGCAATGCTTGATTCCAGCTTCGATCCGACAGTCCAAAAGGCTCCCGACAGCGATCAAACTCTCAAGCACATGATCAATGGCCTAAATTCCTCCATTAAGCGTGATCCATTGGTCAGAAATTAATCCAACTTGATCTGGGCCATTACATGTCCATTTTTGGTATTTTTGGAAGCATCGGATCACCATCTAATGGCCAAAATTAAAAGAACTCAACAGGGGCTATTTTAATCTAAATTTCACTCGGATTTCTTTCTATTTTCATGATTAAAACTATCCTTAGTTCCATATTGCCTCCAGAAAAAATATCTAGCCTCCCTAGCTCTATAAAAAGGACTCAGGCCTTCAGAAATCAAAATCTCCAGTCAAGGTGAAGCTTTGGTACAGGGTGAAACAAGGCTATGGGTTAATGGCTACTTCAAAGTAATTGATATCGAGAAGAAGAGCGGGACTTCTACACCATCTTTCCATCAATACCGATCCAAGATCAGAGATCAGCCTATTTTATTTTTTTTATATTTTATGTATTTAAATTATGAACTTTTTAATGCAATATTTATTTTTATGCTCTTTAATTTCATATTTTTTTTTATTGTAATTTAATTTCTACACTTTAAATTATTGCTTTTTATTTTATTGCAAGTAAATGCTAAGATCTAACTAGTAGATCTTAGTACCAAGTTTAAATTTTTGCACCTTTTAATTTTTGCTTTTTATTTTTTCGACTTCACTTTTGATTTCAAAATTCTTTTCTTTTCTTTTTCTTTTCAGAAACCAAAGATTTCAAATCAAAAAACACTACCTTCCATGTAGATTCGACCCGACTCACTACTATCTACGTATTTTTAATTATTTTAAGAAGTCG
The DNA here is from genome assembly GCA_006176705.1 of Cocos nucifera. Taxonomy (NCBI): domain Eukaryota; kingdom Viridiplantae; phylum Streptophyta; class Magnoliopsida; order Arecales; family Arecaceae; genus Cocos; species Cocos nucifera. The sequence goes on from QRFJ01001350.1 coordinate 37,428, forward strand.
AATTAAACTGATAAACATGGTGTCTTAACGACAACATCGCATTTCTATCAAGTTTTTGGCACCATTATCGAAGATTATTTTTGATTTTTAATTTTGATTTCTTTGATTTATTTTAAATAAACTAAAAATAATTTCGACAAATGCACCAAGTTTTTAGCGCCATTGTCGAGGAAGGAATAAGATGCTATTTTTTTTTATTTCTTTGATTATTTTTGTAAATTAATTATGAATATTTTTTTAAATATTGCTTGCTATTTTTTTTTATTTTATAGAAAAAGAGGTTAAAGAATAAAAAGAACCAGGGTAAGTAACAAATTATTTAGTTTTGCTTGGTGAGATCAATCCTAACCCTGGTCCTTTTTATTTATTTATTTATTTATTTTTTAAATTAAATTTAAAAAAAAATATCCAGTTAAATCTAATTAAAAATCTCATGATAAGATTAGAAATCCAAACTGCTTAGAGCATGCATCATATTATTTTTATTTTTATTTTTATTTTTATTTTTTTTGGTAATTGCTGGAGGCAAGGTAAGCCTTTCAGAATTTAATTAGTTGTATGCATCTAGTTTAAATTACATAGAACCCTTTAATTGAAAATTTTTTATGCATTTTCATATTAAACCAAATTAAGGGCACAACCCAATTAAACAAGATAAGATGGGGATTTGATCACCCTTCCTTAATCCACAAACAATCAACCAGCATCCTACATTGACCTAAGCCTTTAATTTTAAGATCAATTAGACATCAGCCCTAGGAACTCGAGCTCAATAGAACAAGGAACCCTAAGAGTTGAACCAGATTAGGATTAGTCAATTTAATTAGTGTCTAAAAAAATGGTTCAGGGACGATTGGGCTCGAAGGAAGGTGGTTTCTAATTGATTTCGTTAGCTTACCTGACCAAGCACAATTGATGTCTAAGACAAGCAACGGAGTGACTCCCACCGACCTTACACTTACCTGGCTAGTTGATTGGCTGATCTTACATTTGGAGGGCTTGAAGGTGACCTTGGTAGTTAGAAGCTGTCTAGATCTAGGATAACCATGTTAGGATTGATTGATCAACTTGATTGCTAACCAACATCAAACCTAATTAAACCTAATTCTTTTCTCTCTTCTTAGTTCTAGGACTCCTTAGGACCTTTTTTTTTAGAACTCTTCTTTCTTTCTTCTTCTTTCTCCTCTAAAAATAAAATAGAATAAAATAAAATAAAAATTAAATTTAATTAACTAAAAAAATATTTAAAATAATAATTTAATTTAATTTAATTAATTAATAAAATAATTAATTTTTAATATAATAAAATAATAAAAAATATAAAAAAAAATTTAAAAAAATTTTGAACCACACGTTAGGGTTGCAATAGTGCATGCACGATAGGAAATTGCTTTATCTAATCTAGTTGAACCCAACCTTAAAATTAAAAGGCTAAATTATATTAAATTCGATAATCAAATGGCTGAAAATTTTAGTGAACCATTTAAGCAGATGAAGAAATATTTTATTCCTTCCACCTATAATCTATCGACTTGTATCCAATTACCTGAAATTCATGCTACTCACTATGAGATCAGGCCGACTATAATCCAGATGCTTTCATCTTTTTATGAAAATACCAATGAAGATCCTTATAAACATCTAGATGAATTCTTAGAAATCTACTCTATGATGAGAATTCAAAATTTAACTAATGATGCCCTTAGACTAATTTTATTTCCCTTATCATTAAAAGACAAAGCCAAGTACTTGCTTGGACCAATAGGAAGACCAATTAAAACTTGGGCTGACTTGCAAAATGAATTTCTTAAAAAAATTTATCCCATAAGCCGAACTAATACTATGAGGCAAGCTATCACTGGATTTGCTTAGCTTTCAGGGGAACAGATTCACGAGTCATGGGAGAGACTTAAGGAACTTCTTAGAAAATGTCCACACCATGGTCTATCTAAGTGGCAAATAGTTCAAGCTTTCTATGAGGGTTTAGGAGATTAATACAGATAGATGGTAGATGCATCATGTGGAGGTGCATTCATGAACAGGAGTGAGGACGAAGCCTATTCCTTATTTGAAATCCTGAGTGAAAACTCAATTAACCATGCTTCATTATCTTTCTACCAAACCTGGGTAGAGATTCATGAATTTAAACATCTAAAATCTAGTCCTAAGGCTGATTCAAATTTGATAAATAAAATAGACTTTCTTGCTCAAAAATTAGATTAAGTCCTAACCCTAGGTCAACAATCTCCTGCATAATTCACATCATCTTCTCAGGAGATTTGTTCAATCTATGCTAGCCCAACCCATCATGTGAATGAATGCCCTAAGACTGCACAACTTTTACCTTTTATCCAAAAATAAGTTGCTCAAGGCTACTCCAAGCCGGTTAATGATCCATTTTCAAATTCATATAACCAACATTAGAGTAACTATAATTTTTCTTGGAGATCTCAACAGACTCAAGCTCAGACCCAAATTTTACCTATGAAAAATTATCAAAATAGATCCCAATACCAAAATTATGCTTATAACAGAGGTCAACCTAGTAAGCCTTTTCAGCCACCATATCATAATCAGCCCTCATACCCATCTCCTCAATAGACCAATCTAGCTGATGATAGATTTAACCAACTTCAACAATTGATTCTGACTCAACAACAATCTATCATCAAGCTAGAAGTTCAAATAGGACAATTAGTTGAGTCTAACATGAGGAGAGAACTAGATCAACTACCGAACCTACCAATTTCAAACAATCTATCTAATGTCCACCAACCACCTGGATCAAGTTATCAATTTAATGTCTCACTTAAAAATTCTCAATCTGAGAATACCAAAGTAATTCCTGAACTTAAAAGCTATAGGATTCTTATGGATCCATACCAAGATCAGGTGAGAGAAGCTAGTACTGATGCTAGCCAAAATAAAAATTTAGAGGAATAGGTTAGTACTGAGACTAACCATATAGAAGAACCCAAACCAGAAACTAGTACTGATGCTGGTTCTAGTTAACAAATGAGATAGAAATAAGGAGAAAGAGAATAGATGATTTACCCGAGACTTATAAACCTAATGTCCTATTCTCTTCAACCCTAGAAGCCGGTTCTTCTTATAAAAATCAAGAGGCACGTAATGAAATATCAATAGAGTTGTTTAAGCAAGATCACATTAATTTACCTCTAGAATTAAAACCATCTTTAGTCACCATTTCAGCACCCATTGAATCAAACTTAACTCCTAATACAAAAACTCCATTCATGAGTATTTCAGAAAAACAAATAGGAGAAATTCTTAATAAACATGGGTCTGAGAATGGGATTACAAATTATATCCCTAAAATTAATAGTGAATATATCAATAATAGGATTATAAATCAACTTTTTGAGATTAGCAATCTAAAACCATTGGAATTTGTCAATCCAATATTTGATATAGGATAGTAAGCTGTATTGTATCCGACTGAAGACCGTAAACTTAGCGCTTGTTGGGAGGCAACCCAATATTTAGTTTTTATCTAATTTATCATTTTAGTTTATTTTCTTTGTAGGATAATTTGAATAAGTTGGAGGGAGAGCCCAAATTTTTAAAGGCATGTGCTGGACCAAAAATATAGTCCGGTGTATTCTTTCATGTTCTTTTTTACATTCTTTATTTTTTTCTTCTACATTGAGGATAATATCAATTAAGTTGGAGGGAGAAAAATAAAAATTTTAAAATATTAAGTCCTCGAAAAGGTTAGTATTTAGTATTTAGACACCTGATTATGCTTAAGAATCGAATTAAACTAAACATTTTTAAAAGAAAATTGATACACAGATCGAAAAATCTATGAGATATTGAGGAATCAAGTATTAAAAAAATTCAATAAAGAGTTAAGTTTAGAACATAAAAAGTTTTTTCTTAAAGCATTTCTAATTATTTCTACTAGCATCAAAGAATAGTCTACTTTTTATAGGCTTGTGTAGGGTAACTATACGTTTCTTCATATAATAAATTTATTTTAATAAAATAGTTTTCAAGTACTTTTTACTGAGTAATCGAGCCTCTTTGCCTAAGCAAGCATTGAGTTTCGCATCAAAAGGTGGGAAGGGCAAAGAAGCTCGTTGTAAAGCTAGTCTTAACTCGTAGCCTGTTTGATTCGAGCTAGTAAGCCCGAGGGGTATTCTATACCTAGTGCCCTAAAGCCAACTGGTTTGGGAGTCATTGGCCCAAGACTCGCTACATGGATCAAATAGAAAGCTTAAGGGATTAAGACACTCAATAGTGGTACAACATTAAAAAAAAAAAAAAACCATTGGTTTTCCATCGAGTAACTAGGTCCCGTTGCCTAAGTAAGCAATGATATTCACATCAAAAAGTGGGCAATGTAAAAATAAAAATTAATAAATGAAGGATAGAAGTAGCAATACACTTGTCTATATGAAAGTTTAGACAAATCAAAGATAAAGGTGGGATAATTTAGAAAAAGTTCAAAAAAATTTAATATTCTTTACTTAATTTTTCTATTGATAAGTATTAATACCCCAATGATATATCTCACTTAAGCTCTACTGAATATTAATGGCCATTTTGAAAACTGCTTAGGTAAAATTCGAAACTCTAAAGTTAAAAGGTATTTAAAACTAAATTCTTTCTTTACTCGAGGATGAGCAAAGCTTAAGTTGGGGGGTGTGATAAGTATCATAAATTCACCAATAAAAGTATTAATTTATCAATTAATTCATATTAATTTTTAAGAAATAATAATTAATTTATATATAATTTTTAAGAAATTCATATTTTTATTAATTTAAAAAATTAATTATAAAATAATAAAAAATAAAAAATAAAATTTTATAATTAATGAAAAGAGCTCATTTTTTTGATCGTAACGAAATAAGTTTGAAGCAAAACGAAGCTAAAACAAAAAAGATATAAATTTCTAAAGAAATAAAATAAAAAAAAATTCAAATGAATAATAACATATGGCTTAAGCCGCCACACCGCAGCAGCCAGTGCATCAAATGCGCCGAGCCAAGCCGACCAAGCCGATGCACCAAGTCATCCCTGCTAGCCGACTCAAGCCCAAAAGCCATCAGCCGATCTACAGCACAGTGTGGACCGCCAGCACAGCAGACACCGACGAATCAGAGCTTGCCACGTGGTGGACCTAGACCCCTAAAGGATTTACAAAAAAATCATCATGGCTCACAGGGAATTTTGGTCTTTTCTTCTATCAATAAAAGGGGCTAATTGGTTGTGATGCACGATATAGCCGGTCCACGCGGTCCATGGGAACAGTAAATGCATGATCGTGCGGTGGTGGTTGTTTGCAGTCAAGATCGGATGATCAAGATTTTTTTTTCGATTGTTGATTTCACCTAGATTGCCATCGAACGATAGCGCTTGATTTCAGCTTCGATCCGACCATCCAGAAGGCTCCCGATGGTGATCAAACTCTCAGGCACATGATCAACGGCCTAAATTCCTCCATCAAGCACGATCTAATGGTCAGAAATTAATCCAACTTGATCTAGGCCATTACACATCCATTTTTGGTATTTTTGGAAGCATCAGATCACCATCTAATAGCCAGAATTAAAAGAACTCAACAGAAGCTATTTTAATCTAAATTTCACTCAAATTTCTTCCTATTTTCATGATTAAAATAACCCTTAGTCCTATATTGCCTCCAGAAAAAATATCTAGCCTCCCTAGCTCTATAAAAAGGACTCAAGCCTTTAGAAATCAACTTCTTCGATCAAGATGAAGCTTTGGTATAGGGTGAAGCAAGGCTATGGGTTAATGGCTGCTTCAAAGCAATTGGTGCCGAGAAGAAGAGTGGGGCTTCTACACCATCTTTCCATTAATGCCGATCCAAGATCAGAGATTAGCCTATTTTATTTTTTTTTATTTTATGTAATTAAGTGCAATATTTATCTTTATGCTCTTTAGTTTCATATTTTTTTTATTTTTATTGTAATTTAATTTCTACACTTTAAATTATTTCTTTTTATTTTATTGCAAGCAGATTCTAACATCTAACTAGTAGATCTTAGTACCAAGTTTAAATTTCTGTACCTTTTAATTTTCACTTTTTATTTTTTCGACTTCACTTTTGATTTTAAAACCCTTCTCTTTTCTTTTTTTTTAAAAAATCAAAGATTTCAAATCTAAAAACACTATCTTTCCCATGGATTTGACCCGACTTACTACTATCTACATATTTTTAATTATTTTAAGGTCAGATTAAACTGATAAACATGGTGTCTTAATGACAATATCACGTTCCTATCAGCTACCAACTTAGGTTCGGACCAATAAGATCACATATATTAGAACTCATGATCTGATCAGATGGTTGATCAATGATTAAGAATCATTCTAGGGTTAAGCAATCAATATAATTGGTGTTTAACTTAGTGCAAGTATTGTAGGAGGATCAATTAGTAATTATATTGCTAATTAACTTAATTTGATTAAGCTAGAGGATTGAGATTAAGTCTAATTAAAAATAATTTAATTAAATTTATTTTGGACTTGATTAGATCAAGTTCAATTGACTTATTGGATAAGTCAAGTGCAAGGAAGAACTAGTCCTAGTCTAACTAGGACTCGGGTCAACCCAATTTTTTTAATTTAATTAAAAATTAAATATAATTTAAACTAATTTAATTAAGTTTTTAAATGGATTAGAGTCTTATTTAATTGAGTTGGTTTGCTCTTGATTTTATTTGGTTAAAAGACCTTGTTTGACCAAGTCAAAATTGGAGTCCTAGTGTGACTAGGACTCCCTAACCTTGCGCCACCTTAGCCCATGCCCCCCACATCCAATTTTCTTTATTTTTTGCATGAGATCTCCTCTCCCTGATCTTCACGCATGCCCCTCTCTCCCTTATTTTCTCATAAGACAATTTGTTCGAAGACCAAGTCAAAAGGAGAGTTAGTTTTGCTTTAGAATTCTATGAGATAGAATCCTTGTTGACCAAATCTTTTCTCCCTCGTGTGCCGCCCCCTCTTCTATTTTTTCTATACTATTATCATTGTGAAAAAGGATATTTTTATGCATTCTCCCTTACTAAATTCACAAAAAGATCAGAGGAGGGGCACCCAAGATTTGGGCACCCCAACCACTTGCCAAATCTAGTCTTGCCTTGTCTAGTTTTTGACATAGACAAGGACTCTTCTTTTTCTATAAATTTTGGATGAATTTTGGTATAATATTTTCATAAAAAATAAATATTTGTGAGAGGATTGGGATGTATAGAAATTAGAGAAAGAGGATCCTTGGGCATGGGGTTCCATAGGCACCAAACTAGGTGTCTAGGTGAGAGAAAAGAGAAGAAGAAGAGGGTCTTCTTCTAGGATTATTTTATTCTTCATCTCTCCTCCTTCTTTTGAGTTTTTTCTAAGAGAGTCTCAAATCAAAAAATAATCCTCTTTCTTCTCATATTTTGGAGAGTCCATGTTTTGAAGAAGGAAGTGTCGAATCGATCATTGAAGAAGGATCGGCACGGTACTAGCATGCTGTGATGATTTCCTGCATTGAACTTCAGATCAGAGTTCGTTGGCTCATGTGGATGACTCCTAGAGGATGGACACGTGTGTGTCTTGTGACTTCATCATCAAGCATAGATTAGTAAGTTATAATATCTAACTTGCACAGATAATAGATCTGATCTATTGATTGCATACCTGCATTAGATGTAGTATAGATCTAGATTGATGTGATCAACCTTTCCTTCTTCTTTTTATTTTTAATTTTTGATTTAATATCATTTCTTGATTATATAATAGATCTAAGATCTATATATTTATATATTTATTTAAATAAATTTAATTTATTTAAATCTTCTACTGCCTGATCCTGAAAAAGTTTTAAGATCTATCCGTGAAACCCTAGATCTGGTTCATTCAATTGGTACTGGAGCCTAGGTTCTTATTACATGATTTTTATGCATGTTTAAATTATTTTCTAGATTACATCTAATTTATAATCTAATTATTAAATATAAAATTAAAAATCTAGATCTTGCGAACTGCCACAAGGTTATCCTGCTGTAAGGTTTATCCCTTATAGTAAAAAGATTGTCCTAGTTCGTGATGATCTGACTCTAATCATAAATTTATTAGATTTGATTTAATTTTATTTATCATTTAGTAGATTTAAAATAATTTTATATCTAAAAAAAATATATTTTAGATTGTACGGACTGCCATAAGGTTGTCCTGCTGTAAGCTCTACCCCTTATAGTGGAAAGGTTGTCCTAGTACGTGCTGATCTAAAATATTAATCCTAAAATTTTAGATTAGATCTAAGAGATTTTATGATCTGATTAAAAATATTTTAATCAAATTTTAATTATCATAAATGTATTAGATTTGATCTAGAGAGATTTATAATTGATTATTATTGAAACTATTTCAATTACATGAATCTGTTTAGGTTAGATCTAAAGTAGTTTTATATTTATTTTACTTGCATATTGATTATGAATCAAACACGTAACTTGGTTGATAAAACCATGTTGTAAAAATATTTTACAAATATGAAAATTATTTTTGAAAAGCCAAACCCCAACTCTCAGTCCAAAACTTAATTAAGAATTAAGAAGTTGTTTGATTAGGTTCTAGGATTGTAAATTGAAGATCCTATGACACGAATCATAACACATTGGGTTAATTGATTAGTGGAGATTAAGTCCATTAATTAGATTAGACCTAAGGTTAGATTAAAAAATAGACTTAATTAGAAAATTGACTACATCTAATCAATTATTATCTTAGATTAGGTCCAGGATTCTCTAGATCAATTATAATAGTTGTAGTTGGTCAAGTCCATATCTTTAACAAGAACCAAATGGACTTGATTCTTGGCTAAGAGGTCTAGCTCGAATTGTTAGGTTGATCTAATCAAGACTAATTAAATCAGTTGGTCTCTAAGGTAAGTTTGGCACATACAATCGATGGTTTTTAATTGGCAGCCTACTTATCTGACCATTTTTTATGGTGTCTAAGGCAAGCTTTGGCAGACCCTTCCATCATCTCACTTACCTGGCCTTCTTGGTGAGATTGAGTTTTGATCAAATCACTTGATAAGTTGAGTTAACCCATGTCAGCTAGGTAAATCAATGTGACTAATTTAGGTGCTCCTAGACCAGCTTGTTGGTGGTCTTCCTTAAGCTGACTTGGTGAAGCCAGTGGGAGGATAATAACAAGCTGGTTAATTTGACCTACTCACTTATATAAATAAAATCTCTAAAATTACTAGGTCTCTAAAATAAAATAGTTATATGATAACTGGATCATAGCCTCTCATTAAAGTGGATGATAATGGGTCCATCAGTTGGATAATCATTGGAGGCCCAAAGGTCTGGTGCTTATCAGTTGATGAAATTATTATTCATTATATGATCTCTTGGATACATCTTTTTAAATGGTGGTTAGGTGGGCCAACCAAAGTTGGGCCTGATCATTCATTGGTTAGATGGGCCAAGTATGGTCATATTAGTGGTTGGACCTAACTAGATCCTTTTCTGAGAAAGCCAAAGCCAACTAATCAGGGGCTGGGGCAAAATTTAATTACTAAAAGTTATTTGGAGAAATAATTGGTTATGAACCTACCCTTAGATATACATGGGTGGGCCAACCAAATTTGGGCATGTGTACAGTCTATGTAGATTCTAGTATCCACTAAGAAATTACAATAATTCCTTGGATTGGAGGTAGAGGCTACCAATTCGAATAAATAATGGGAGAACCTTTTGATTAAAGTCCAAATATTTAGATTTAATGAATCAATTACTAATTAGGTTATATTTTTTTTTTGTGCAGATATGGCCACTTCCTTATTGCTCCGATCATTGTTGGACAATGATAAGTTGGTGAAACCTAACTTCGGTAGCTGGTATCGAAAGTTAAAGATAGTCCTAGAGCATGAATGGATTCTATATATGCTAATGGATCCTGCATCTAAGGAGCTAGCTGTCAATGCATGTGGAACCATTAGAGACACTTACTAGAAGTGGCCTAGTGATCAGACCATGGTGTACTGTATCATACTGACTGCTATGAGTGATGAGTTCAGTCACAAATTTGAGATGGTTCAGCCAAAGGACATGCTTCAAGTGTTGGAGGATTCTTTTGGCACACCCAATGATGTGGAGAGGGATAAGACTAGTTGTGCCATCTTCAATGCCAGAATGTGAGATGGTGCCTCTATCACTGATCATGTATTATATATGATCGAGCTGATAAAGCGATTGAGCAAGCTCAGCTTTTCCATACATAAATAGCTTGGGAAAGATGCAATATCGATCTCATTACCTAAGTCGTTTCTCACATTCCTTACTCATTTTAGAATGATAAAGCCTGAAGTAGACTACCGTGGCTTATTGGAGTTACTTCAAAACTTTGAGAAGGATCACCAACTCCATAAAAAATCGGTGAACTTTGTAGGAGGTTCATCTTCTGGCTCTCGACCCTTTAGGAAAGGAAAGAAGAACAAGAAGAAGAAAGCTAAGAAGGTGCAAGTTCAGGCTGGGACATCTATGTAGGGCCAGACCAGAAAGATCAAGTCTAATAAGAGTCAAGCTGAATGCTTCTTTTGCAAAAAGCAGGGACACTGAAAAAGAAATTGTCCTCAGTACATTGCTTCTCTGAACTTGAATAGGTAGAGAAAGAAGCAAGTTATTGCTTGGCAAGATATTTATATGATAACTCCTTACAATTTTTTTATTTATGATATTACTAACTGGGTATTGGATATCGGTAGCCCTTACCATATTTGCAATTCATTGCAGGGGTTGCAGGTCAGTAGGAGATTCGAGCAAGATGAAAGATTCTTGAACATTGGAGATGGAAGACTAATTCTAGTTCTAGCTTTAGAAATTTTGAAATTTGTATTTGTGTCCCATACCGTTATTCTTAGTGATTGTCACTTCTATCTCTATTTTTTTTTAAATATCATTTCTATAGGCCTTTTGGCCAAAAACGATGATGAAATTTTCATAAAGAAACAAGTTTTTAATATCATTATAAATGGTATTACTATTTTCTATGGATATTTAAATAATGGTGTGTATATGCTATCATAACCTATTAACATAGTCTATTCAACTGGCAAGCATCCTAGATTAGATAGTATGTCAGATATCTACTCATGGCATTGTAGGCTAGGTCGCATAAACAAGAACCGGATAGACAGGTTAACTCAAGAGAGAATCCTCGAAGTTAGTGATTGTGAATCGCTTTCAACCTGTGAATCCTGTATTCTTGGTAAAATGATCACGTCACCTTTTACTAGAAAAGATGAAAGAGCCATTGAGCTCTTAGGTCTAGTACATACTGATGTATGTGGACCAATGAGCAGAAGTACCAAAGGTGGATATGTCTACTTCATTACTTTCATAGATGATCTATCCAGATATGGATATGTTTATCTAATGAAACATAAGTCAGATTCTTTTGAAAATTCAAACGATTCTGAAGTGAAGTAGAAAAATAAACTAGAAAGAGTATTAAAACTCTTCGATCTGACTGAGAAGGGGTATACCTTTCCAATGAGTTTCTCACATATCTAAGAGAGAATGAGATTCTTTCCCAATGCACTCCTCCAAGAATATCACAACATAACGGTGTGTCCAAAAGGAGGAATCAGACTCTATTAGACATGGTTCGATTCATGATGGATTTTGTCAGCTTGCCAATATCCTTCTAGGGATATGCACTCGAATCGACCTGTTATCTATTAAATAGGATTCCAAGTATGTCTATAGTTAAGACTCCATATGAGATATGGACAGGACGTAAGCCAGCACTTTCACACCTTAGGATTTGGGGGTTTCTAACTTATGTCAAATAGTTAGTTACAGATAAACTTGGACCTAGGTCTAACAAGTGCACATTTATAGGGTACCCAAAAGAGACAAAAGGATACTATTTCTACTATGCTATGAACAAAAGGTGTTCATCAGTCTTAGGGCAACCTTTTTGGAAATAGAATTCCTTGATGAAGGAACTGTTGCCTTTAAGGTTGAACTTAATGAAGTTCAATAGGTAGAAAAATCGACACCTATAGCTGAACCAGAACTTGATTCCATTAGATCAAATCTGGAACCAATGTAGCTGCACCATTAAGGCATTCTAGTAGAGTACCATATCAATCGGATAGATACTATAGTTTCTTGGTCCAGAATGGTGATCCCATCAAACTCGATGAAAATGATGAGGATCTGATCACCTATATGGATGCTATGCAGAGATCTAATTTTGAGAAATGGCTAGAGACCATGAAATCTGAAATGGAGTCTATGAAGGTCAACGATGTGTGGACATTGATTGACCCACCCAAAGGGGTTAAACCCATGGGTGTAAATGGGTCTTCAAAAGGAAGAGGAGCGTAGATGGAAAGGTGGAGACCTATAAAGCCCGTCTGATTGATAAGGGGTATCATCAACGTTATGATATTGACTATGACGAGATGTTCTCCCCTATGGCAATGCTTAAGTCCATTTGGATTATGCTTGCAATTATTGTCCATCTAGACTATGAGATCTGACAGATGGATGTGAAGGCAGCTTTCCTGAATGTAGAGCTGATCGAAGAGGTATATATGATACAATCTGAGGGTTTCACATCCATAGACGAGTCCAAGGTGTGCAGGCTTCAGAGATCCATTTATGGACTGAAGTAAGCATCTCGGAGTTGGAACATGCATTTTGATAAAGTGATCAAAACGTATGGCTTCGTTAAGAATGGAGAAGAATCCTGCATTTACAAATAGGCAAATGGTCCAGCAGTGGTATTTCTTATTTTGTACATGGATGATATTCTCCTAATTAAAAATGATATTCCCACACTGTAGGAAATAAAAGTCTGATTGTCATCACAATTTTCTATGAAGGACTTGGATGAAGCATCCTACATCCTAGGGATAAAGATCTATAGGGATAGATTTAAAAGGATGCTTGGATTATCCCAATCCACATACATAGATACTGTACTAAAGAGGTTCAGCATGAAAAATTTCAAAAAAGGTTATCTTCCAATAGGCCATGGAATTTCTCTCTCTAAGAAGGATTATCCGACAACTTCTAAAGAGAGAGAGCATATGAGTAGAGTCCCATATGCTTTGGTAGTGGGATCTATCATATACGTCATGGCATGTACGAGACCAGTCGTGGCATACTCGCTAGGAGTAGTGAGTAGATACCAGTCTAACCTTGGAGAAAGCCACTGAAAAGTGGTTAAAGCTATACTTAAGTATTTAAGAAATACTAAGGACCAATGGTTGGTTTATGGCTAGTCGGATCTAAAATATGTGGGATTTATAGACTCCAGCTTTCAATCTGACCATGATGATAATAGAAGCATCTCGGGATATATCTTTACTTTGAATGGTGGAGCCATCTGTTGGAAGAGTTCCAAGGAGCATACTATGGTAGACTTTGTTTGCAAAGCAGAGTACGTGGCAGCATCAGATGCTGTAAAGAAAGCTGTGTGGCTGAGGAAGTTTATGTTGAAGGAAAAATTCTGATTTTTCGAACTAGGTTCATTCAGATTTGATTGAATTAAGAGATATATTTTAAAATTTTTTTTCTTTGATCTAAATCAGATCTAGGATATTTCAGATCTGATCTTTATTATTCTAATAATAAAAATAAAATATAGATAAATTAAATCATATTTAATTTACCTTGATCTAGGATAATCCTATTATCTGTTGATGATTCTGTAAGCGATGGAAGGTTCTGGATCTATTCACACAAGTGCCTAACCTCTATCGGTATCTACTCAGACTGGATCTGAAGATCCTCTTCTTCTCTATCACATCTCCAAAAATTAGATTTGAATCTAATTTGGAGGATCTTCAAAATATCTTTCGTAGATCAGCAGTTGTCCTTTGCAGCAACGCAGCCTTCTAGCTTTCTGTCGCCTTTCTCTCGTCTGGATTGCATCAACTAAGATCCCAAACTACTTTGGGCATGGAGAGGAGAGGGAGAAGATGGTCATGGTGTGGAGGAGGAGGAGAGAGGCAGCCTTGGGGTGTGGAGAGTTCAATTGCTCTTTGAGTTGGGCATAGAGTCTTATTTATAGACTATGATTGATCCAACTCCTCAGTTCTCAATCAATCACAACCCTTTGTGAAATTAGATCTAAATCTGATTGGTGGGAATAGTGTCCCCTGAATTCATCCTTAGATGGTGCCTAAGATAAGTCAAACTTGGTTCATAGGAGAAGTCTAATCGAAATTCAAAAAAGAGATGGAGTCCCTGTCCAACAGGGACTCCTGGGCGCCTCCTGCTTGGGCACACGCCAAGAGTGGCGTGCGCCCTCCTCCTTGCCAAGTTCTGGCAGAGGGACAAGCCTCCACCAGCTCTTCAATAGGTGCGTGACACATAGACAGAAGTCAAAGTATCAATGGTCAATATTTGACCAGTCAAAGGATAACTTTTGACTAAAGTCAAAGGACGAGAAATGGCAGGTGATCAAAAATGGCAGGTATTGTCTTACAAAATAAGACAACCCTTCTCTGACCTAGATAGGCTTCAGTCAAATCAAGTGAAGGCCTCTGATCGAGCACAAACTCCTTTGGCTCAGTTAGGATAACTATTTATGATAGTAAAAGAAGAACATTAGGTTCAATCGGGTGCTAGCACGATTTTCTTGAACCTAATTAAATCTCATTCAGATCAATTAAACTGGATTAGTTCAATTGATGATCACCAGATTCAAACCCTTATTTTTGTGATCCAGTTGGGTTCAATTCTATATGGTAATGGGATATGTCATGATCTCTATCATCGATATCATTGAAACTTTTTTTGATGGATCAAAACTCTTCTGATTCGAACAGCTAGAATGATCGATCATCTAAATTATTCTAGTTGCTCCCAAAATCCATCAGTGACACCTAGAAGTATATGGTGGCAACTCATCAGAGCTGAATGCGAACCTCTTAGTGCAGCTACCTATGTGATTAAGTTCTTCTATCTTGAGCCCCGATCAGATTAGGGTTTAGGTGAACTCGTCAAACCCTAGTCTCTGTCATATGATGTAATCATTCGATTCAAGTCTGATGTGAAAATCTAAATAGAAACTCTTTCTATTATTTCACTCTACCATGGCCATGGGCTTCTGGACTTGATTCTCATGATCATCATAGGGCTGCTCCTCTACCACCGAGGTAGATAGATTCCATCTTGATGCAATCCAGTTCCTACAATGAACATGCTATAGCCAACATACACCTCAGGATTCCAATGGCTAGGAGATCGAGTTATGGTGTAGTCAAACTATAACACCCTCAAG
>QRFJ01001350.1:53718-84958 GCA_006176705.1 Cocos nucifera
GTGATGATCCTATGGTCGGGAGCATTTTATGAGTTAATAATGATGATTCATGTCTTAAATTTTTAACTCTTGAAAATATAAATTATCATTACCATTAACTCAAAGGATGTATCATAGACATTAAATGCATATATGTGATAGAAAATAACCCATTTTATTGACAATAGTCAAAATTATAATTTTGTCCCTAGAAGTGTATTACAAGTGTTAGCCAATTCTGGCCTCTAGGGCACATATATCTAACAATCTCCTACTTGTCCTAAAGTCAGTTGGCTACAAGTCCAAGTCCCATCTTCTTAAGGTGGGCTTCGAATTTTTGTTATCCCAACGGCTTTATAAGTGGGTCTGCCGCATTGTCTGCAGAGTTGACTCTCTTGACCTCAACGTAACCCTTCTCGAGGTAAGTGCGGATGAAATGGTATCGCCGCTCAATGTGCTTAGATTTCTAGTGAGACCTCGGCTCCTTAACAAGGGCTATGGCGCCATTATTGTCGCAGTACAGAGGAATGGCATCTGATGGCATTACTCAGATTTTTGCAGCAAACTTCTTATACCAAAATGCTTCCTTCGCAGCCTCTGATGCAGCGATATATTCTACTTCCATGGTAGAATCTGCTATCATAGTTTGCTTGGAATTCTTTCAGCTGACAGCACCACTCATTGCACACAAATAGACTCCCAGATGTCGACTTTCGATCATCTACATCGGACATGAAATCCGAGTCTGTGTATCCCTGGACTTGGAGTTCTCCGTTACCAAAGACCAACATCATATCCTTAGTTCTTCTTAAGTACTTAAGGATACATTTCACAGAAGTCCAGTATTCTTCATCCTGGATTTGACTGATATCTGCTTGTGACACTCACAGCATGGGCTATATCAGGTCGTGTACATAGCATGGCATACATGAGGCTCCCTATTGCAGAAGCATAAGGGATCTTGCTCATGCATTTTATTTTCTCAGGTGTGCTAGGGCACATCTTCTTGGAAAGATGAATACCATGTCTGAAGGGTATTAATCCCCTCTTAGAGTTTTCCATACTAAACCTCTTTAGTACTTTCTTTATGTACATCTTCTATGAAAGTCCTAGCATCCTATTTGGTCTATCCCTATAGACCTTAATTCCTAGAATAAAGGATGCTTCACCTAGGTCTTTCATGGAGAATTCCTTGGACAACCATATTTTGACTGTCATCATCATGGGAATATCATTCCCAATAAGGAGGATGTCATCCACGTACAATACGAGGAAGACAACAGTGCTCCCACTGACCTTTTTGAAGACACATGGTTCCTCTTCATTTTTGATGAAACCAAACGTTTTGATCACATCATTGAAATGAGTGTTCCAGCTCCGAGATGCTTGCTTAAGTCCATATATGGACCTTTGCAGCTTGCAAACCTTGTGATCAGTATCACTGGATGTGAAACCTAGCAGCTGTTCCATATAGATATCTTCCTCAAGATATCCATTTAAGAACGTCCATTTTCACGTCCATTTGCCATATTTCATAATCGAAATAGGCTGCAACGGCAAGCAATGTGCGGATGGATTTTAGCATAGCCACTGGGAAAAGGTATCCTGATAGTCAATGCCTTCGCATTGACTATAATCTTTTGCCACTAGTCTAGCCTTGAATGTCTCCACATTTTCCATCTGCACCAATCTTTCTCTTGAAGATCCATTTACACCCAATAGGTACTATACCTTCTGGTGGATCTACCAAGGTCCAGACTTGGTTTGAGTGCATCGAGTCAATTTCTGACTGCATTGCCTCTAGCCATTTCTCGGAGTCGATATCTGATATCGCCTCATTGTAGGTTTTGGGATCATCACCATGAGCACCATTACCTACGAGGAACATTTTCTCTACTTCCTCTGAAATAATACCTAAGTATCTTTCAGGGGGACGAAAAAATTCTTTCGATCTACGAGGTGGAGGAGGTAGTGTTCTTATTGGCTCAACCTGATTTGGTTCCAATTGGTCCTTAGCTCATTGTACTTGTGAGACTTTCTCATCAAGCTTAATCTGCTTTCCAATGCCGCTATCTTGAATAAACTATTTTTCAAGAAAGATGGCATGTCGACTCACAATCACATTGTGGTCTTCTGGAATGTAGAAATAGTATCCTAATGACTCTTTAGGATATCCTATGAATCGAGCTCTGAAGGACCTAAACTCTAACTTGTCCGCTTGTTGTCTTTTGACATGAGCCGGACAACCCCAAATTCTGAGATGACTCAGACTTGGTTTCTTACCGTGCCATATCTCATACGGTGTGGTAGGAACGATCTTAGAGAGAACCCTATTCAGTAGATAAATTGAAGTTAACAATGAATGTCCCCAAAGAAAATCAGGGAAGGTCTGTGAAGCTCATCATGGATCGGACCATATCCAATAGAGTCCGATTTCTCCATTCTGAAACCCCGTTGAGTTGAGGTGTTCCTGATGGAGTCCATTGAGAGACTATGCCATTTTTCTTGAGATAGTCTAGAATTTCTGGCTAAGGTATTCACCTCCTCGATCTGATCGAAGAACCTTAATGGATTTTTCAGTTTATTTTTCTACTTCATGTCTGAATTCTTTGAACTTTTCAAAAGCTTCAGACTTGTGTCTCATAAGATACACATACCCATACCTAGATAGATCATCGGTAAAGGTAATGAAGTAGACAAAATTGCCTCTAGCCGGCACATCAAATGGGCCGCACACATCAGTATGTACTAGGGCAAGGAGATCTATGGCCCTTTCCCCATGTCCTACAAAAGGGAGTTTGGTCATTTTGCCTTGAAGATAAGATTCACAAGTTGGATATGACTCGGAAGTCAATGGACTCAATAGCCCATTTTTCTCCAATTTGTTGATCCTATCTTCTGCTATATGACCTAATCTCAGGTGCCATAGATATTTATCATTTGGACTATCCCTAGGTTGTTTGGCATTCATGTTTTGCTCGATAGTTAGAACAGGTACATCAATATATAGCTGATAAAGACCGTTAATAAGGAAACTATTTGCAATTTTATTTCTTTCATAAAGAATGTTACAATGGTCCTTAAAGAAGGTAATCACATAGCCTTCTAGTGCTAAGCATGAAACAAAAATCAGATTTCTGCTAGCTACAGGCACATAATAACAGTCTTTCAAAACTAAGTCTAAACCAGATGGTAATCAAAGAGGGTATGTTCCCACCACCACTGTAGCAACTCTTGCTCCATTACCGACGCATAGGATCATGTCTCCATCCCTCAGCCTCCTGCTATCCTCAAGACCCTGCATGAAAGTGCACAGATAGCACTAGAACTAGAGTCAAGCACCCAACTGGATGTAGAAGAAACCATAAGATTAGACTCAATAACGAGCATACCTCCAGAAGGACCTTCCTTCTTGTTCTTCAGGGTGGCTAGGTAAGTAGGACAGTTTCACTTTCAGTGGCCGTCGCTGTTGCAATAAAAATACTTTCCTTTGATAGTGGCTTTCATCTTCGACTCTGCCTTCTTCTTCTTTCCTCCTCCCATCTTCTGCTTTTTTGCAGACTTCTTTTTCTTTCCAGAAGATTTTTTTTTTAGAAGAAGTCCGTTCCATAGCAAGAACTGAGTCTTTAGAATCTTTCATAGAAAGCTCAGTGGTGACCAGCATATTCATTAATTCGGCTAAAGAATTTTGAAGTTTATGCATATGATAATTCATGATGAATTATCCATATGCATCAGTCAAGGATTGCAGAATAACATCGTTCTGCAGATCCAAGTCTAACTTCACACCGAGCTTCTCAAGCTCTTCTAAGTCCTTGATCATCATCAGACAGTGATCTTGGACTGACTGCCCATCACGCATCTTAGTCTTAAAAAGTCATTTCGTGACTTAATACCTGGCTATGCGACTCTATTCACCAAACATCTTCTATAGGTGAGCCAACATTTGGCGAGCAGTCCTGATATCTTCATGTTGGCGCTGGAGCTCATCAGACATCGAGCCCAACATGTAATATCTGGTCCTTATTATCTTTGTCTATCCATTTTTCTAGAGATGCTCTCTGTTCAGTGGATGGATGGGCTGGTAAGGTGGGAGGATCCTGATCCAATATATGTGTTAACTTCTCAGAACCCAAAATAATTTTGTAGTTCCTAAGCCAATCTTTATAATTGGATCTGGTCAGTCTATGTGTGTCCAGGATACGTGCTAATGGATTGGACGCAGACATTTTCCTGTAGAGAGTCAAAGATTCTAGTTAGATACTATAATTATGACTTGACCAATTTATTTAGGGATTTTATTTTTAAATAAATTAGCTCCTACTATTTTCTCAGATCCCTACACTCCCTCTGTAGAGATGCAAAAATCTTCATGATTAATGATTTCTAGTGGGTGGTGCGGTCTCACCAACTGACTCATCACCTCACCTAACAGTTATTGGTGATGGGTTAGCCAATGAGTGAACAACTCTTGTTCAATGATTCTCTAATCATGGTGCACCCAAACTTGGTCTCTAATTCATGAATCTCACCATATCCGAAATATTGATCCACTCCTTAGTTAAGTCAGACCCACCATTTGCACAGACTGGATTCCTAATTGAGTCTCTCACCGTATCCAGAAATATTGAGCCCAACTCATCCTCCAGCCCATAGCATCCAATGCCTAATAGACATGGTTGCATCTTTCCGGTGCAACTGAGCCACTGTATCCAGCCGAGAACAATCAACCTCCGGGAAGGGCCCGCACATCTACAATGGTGGAAGACCTCAGACTTAATCTTTTCTTAGGAAGAATTGATTCAGGTCTCATTAAACTAGACTTGTCATAGTCATAACAATTATGACTAACCTAGTGGCATGGGTTAGCTCGGATTATTGACCACCTCAAATCAGAACTGGATCAATAGATATGGCCAGGTAAGTGAGATCGGTGGAAGGGATATGCCATTAACTCGTACAAGAATGCATTCAGGTCGAGTAGCTCCCAATTAAAAATCAGTCGGTCGTATGTGCCAAACTTACCTTAGACACCAAATTGTTGAGCCAGAACCAATTGGGTTAGCCTACAATCCAGACTCTAACCTCTGAGCCTAATTAGGTCTTGCTTGATCGTGACTCGATCTTGACCCAGACTTAATCCTATTAGGCTGGTCAATTTAAGCATTGTTGATCCCATCTAACCAACTCTTGATTCGGTTTGATCAACCGCTTAGACCTAATTGAGCTACCCAAGCCCGAACCCAGTATTATGAATATGTCTTAGATCTAAAATTCTTAATTTTAGACCTAATTAATATTTCATAATCTTAATTCTTAATTAAGTAGGGTTCATAAACAAAATATGCACAATAAATCCTAGGGTTTCAGGATCTAGGGTTTTGCAGAAAGTAAGTTTTGGATTTCTGATTAAGGACGAACGCGCAGCACCCCTACACGTCATAAGAACACCCCATCGGATGGGAGGAGAGGGCCTTTAAATCCTTCTTCATTCTTATGACCGGACGGCCAAGAGGAACGCCTTAATCAGGAACATGTAATACTACAAAATAGTTTTAGATCTATATCATATATCTCATATACAAATTAGATCTAATCATGGCATATTTTGCATACATCTCATGTATCGAATCATGCATATTTTTAGATCTAAATTATCTCATAATAATCTAAAAAATTAGATTTAAATTGATCTCATCAAAATAAACTCTAATCTAGACAACTATGTAGAACTATTCTACAACTAGTCTAGACATGCATCAATCATATCTCATATGATGTTTAAAATTAAATAATTTTTATTTACTATTTTTTAGATATTATTATAATAATTATAATATCAAAAAATAGTAAATAAATAGATCTAAAATATGATTTAATCAAATTAAATTATAAACATGCAAGACTATTCTATAGAACTATTCTATTTTAGAACTAGTCATGCATATTTTCTAATCTTAGATCCAAATCATTTAATTTTAATTTTTTCTGATTTTAGATCTAATCACATCTCATCTGACATCTAAAATCATATATTTTTTTATTAGAATAAATTTAAAATCAGATCTAAACATTTTAGAACCTTAGCTCTGGTACCAGTTGAAGGAAAAATCCTGATTTCTCGGATCAGGTTCGTTCAGATCTGATTGGATCAAGAGATATATTTCAAAATTTTTTTTCATTGATCTAAACTAGACCTAGGATATTTTAGATTTGATCTTTATTATTCTAATAATAAAAATAAAATATAGATAAATTAAATCATATTTAATTTACCTTGATCTAGGGTAATCCTATTACCCATTGATGATCCTGTAAGCAGCGGAAGGTTCTAGATCTAGCCACGCAAGTGCCTGGCCTCTACCGATATCCAGTTAGACTAGATCTGGAGATCCTTTTTTTTTCTATCACATCTCCAAAAATTAGATCTGAATCTGATTTGGAGGATCTTCAAAACACCTTTCGAAAATCAGCAATTGTCCTTTGCAGCAGCACAGCCTTCTAGCTTTCTATCATCTTTCTCTCATCTGGATTGCACCAACTAAGATCCCAAACTACTTTGGATGTGGAGAGGAGAGGGAGAAGATGGTCTTGGTGTGGAGGAGGAGGAGAGAGGCAGTCTTGGGGCATGGAGAATTCAATTGCTCTTTGAGTTGGGCACAGGATCTTATTTATAGACTATGCGTGATCCAACTCCTCTTCTTCCCAACCAATCACAACCCTTTGTGAGTTTAGATCTAAATCTGATTGGTGGGAATAGAGTCCCCTAGATTCATCCTTAGATGGTGCCTAAGTTCGGTCAAACTTGGTTCTTAGGAGAAGTCTAATCGGAATCCAAAAAGGAGATAGAGTCCCTGTCCAATAGGGACTCCTGGGCACCTCCTGCTTGGGCACACGCCAAGGGTGGCGTGCACCCTCCTCTTTGCTAGATTCTAACAGGGGGATAAGCTCCTACCAGCTCACCAATAGGTGCATGACACATGGATAGAAGTCAAAGTGTCAATGGTCAACATTTGACCAGTCAAAGATCAACTTTTGACCAAATTCAAAGGATGAGAAATGGTAGGTGACCAAAAAGGGTAGGTATTGTCATACAAAATAAGACAACCCTTCTCTGACTTGGACAGACTCCAGTCAGACCAAGTGAAGGCCTTTGATCGAGCATAAACTTCTTTGGCTCGGTCAGGATAACTATTTATGATAGTAAAAGAAGAACGTTAGGTTCAATCAAGTGCTAGCATAATTTTCTTGAACCTAATTGAATCTCATTCAAATCAATTGAATTGGATCAGTTCAATTGATGATCATCAGATTCAAACCCTTGTTTATGTAACCCAGTTAGGTTCAGTTCTATATGGTAATGGGATATGTCATGATCTCTATCATCGATATCATCAAAACTCCTTTCAATGGACCAGAACTCTTCTGATTCGAACAACTAGAATGATCGATCATCTAAATCATTCTAATTGCTTCCAAAATCCATCAGTGATACCTAACAGTATATGGTGGCAACCCATTAGAGCTAAATGTGAACCTCTTGGTGCAACTATCTATGTGATTAAGTTCTTCTATCTTGAACCCCAATCAGATTAGGGTTTAGGTGAACTCGTCAAACCCTAGTCTCTGTCATATAATGTAATCATTCGATTCAAGTCCGATTTGAAAATCTAAATAAAAACTCTTTCTATTATTTCACTTTGCCATGGCCATGCTTTTAGACTTGATTCTCATGATCATCATAGGGCTGCTCCTCTACCACCGAAGTAGATAGATTCCATCTTGATGCAATCCAGTTCCTACAATGAACATGCTATAGCCAACATACTCCTCAGGATTTTGAATGGCTAGGAGATCGAGTGATGATGTAGTCATACTATAACACCCTCAAGGTGAACTGCCGATGCACCTCAGGTCAAAGAACCAGACACACCACTGCAGCATCGAATCAGTCTTTGATGAGAAAGTAGACTTCCTAATGACTATTTGAGATGGTCACGCTCAGTGCCCTCATTCTCTAACGAGCACTTGTACTCTCTCTCTGGTGTCTCTACACCATAGACTCAAGACTCATCTACTAAAGAAAAGTGATTGTACACCATCCTTCCGAATCAATCACCATCCTCATGATGATCCGATGGTCGGAAGCATTTTATGAGTTAATAGTGATTATTCATGTCTTAAATTTTTAACTCTTAAAAATATGAATTATCATTATCATTAACTCAAAGGATGTATCACAGACAATAAATATATATATGTGATAGAAAATAATTCATTTTATTGATAATAGTCAAAATTATAATTTTGCCCCTAGAAGTATATTACAAGTGTTAGCAATTCTGACTTCTAGGGTACATATATCTAATAGTTTATCATCGAGCTCGGAGTAGCACCCTCCCTTGATTGTCTGGTCCTACTTTACTGTGACAGCACTGGTGCCATTTCTCAGGCGAAAGAACCGAAGGCACACAAGCTGATGAAGCACATTCTGTGCTGCTTTTACTAGGTCCAAAAAATTTTGAATCGAGGTGACATCGATCTTTAGAAGATCGATGGAAAGGAGAATCTGACCGACCCGTTCACTAAAGCCCTGGCAATAAAGAAGTTCGACAACCACAAGTCAAAGATGGGTATTAGATACCATGCCAAGTGACTTTAGGATAAGTGAGAGTTATTAAAAAATATATTCTAAAGCCAATCGTCAGTCTGTTGATGGTTGAGCTACTTTATATTTATAATTAATTTATTAATAAATAAAATATATTTTTAGCATTTTTCATCATAAGTATTCATCTTCTAACGAACTCCATTATTGTGAGGAAGTCTTTAGGATAATTTAGCTTCAATAAAGAGAGAATTTATCGATTAATCCTTAAATTTGTTTATGACCAAATGATAGACTGTTAATAAGGACGACAACATCTATCGAGCATAGGTCACTGTATTCTATATAGATTGGTTATCCTCTTAACCAAGTAGTGTGGAGATACTAGTTTGGCATATAGGTGAGATGTATAGGTACATCATCATTGAACGTGATCAACTTCAGAGTATTCTACTATCGAGAATATCTTTGATGGGATATTGGTATAAGTGTCCCTTTAATCTGAGATTATCTTAGTGACCTACAAGCAACTCATTATACTTTGGTACGAGACTAACTAAATTTCTAATTTAGTAACTGAAGGCTTCTGAGCATAGTCAAATACTTGCGAAGTTAGAGTGTGATCAAGATGGGATTGACCACTCTAAGAGTTGGAGAATAATGTATCACATTATTTCAATATAGCAAAATCATAGCCAGGATAATCCATCAGATTGATTTGATATTTTGAAATACAATGTGGACATTCTGATCAAAGTTGATAGTTGGACCCTGAGGTGTCCTACGAGCATTTTGGTCAAGAGGATGAATTATATGAAAACTATATCCGCATGAGTTCTAGGGTTGTTGTTCTACACATTTGACCTATCCGACCATCGGATACCATTGCTAGATGGTCACTTCAATTAGTATAGAAATCTGTTCCTATGCTACTAGCTTAGGTTCGGATCTATGAGGTCATACACATTGAATCTCATGATCTGATTGGATGGTTAATCAATGATTAAGAATCATTCTAGGGTTAAACAATCAATACAATTGATATTTAACCTAGTGCAAGTGTTGCAGGAGGATTGATTAGCAATTAGATTGCTAATTGGCTTAATTTGATTAAACCAAAGATAAAGTTTACTTAAATATGATTTAATTAGATTTGGTTTGGGCTTGATTGGATCAAGTCCAATTAATTTATTCGATAAGTCAAGTGTAAGGAAGAATTTGTCCAAGTCTAACTAGGACTTGGGTCAACCCAATTTTCTAATTTGATTAGAAAATTAAATTAAAATTAAATCTAATTTAATTAAGTCTTTAAATAGGTTAGGGTCTTATTTAATTATGTTGATTTACTCTTGATTTTATTTGGTTAAAAGATCTTGTTTGACCAAGTCAAAATAGGAGTCCTAGTGTGACTAGGACTCCCTAACCATGCGCCACCTTAGCCCATGCCACCCACGCCCATTTTTCATTATTTTGTGCATGAGATCTCCTATCCTTGATCTTCATGCATGCCCCTCTCTCCCTCCATTTCTCATAAAGCAATTTGTTGGAAGACCAAGTCAAAAGGGGAGTTAGTTTTGTTTTAGGATTCTATGAGATAGAATCCTTGTTGACCAAATCTTCTCTCCATTGTGTGCCACCCCCTCTCCTATTTTTTCTCCAATATTTTCATGGTGAGAAAGAAGAATTTTATGCATTCTCCCTTGCTAGATTCACAAAAAAATCAGAGGGGTGCCCAAGAGTTGGGCACCCCAACCATTTGCCAAATCTAGTCCTGCCTTGTCTAGTTTTTGATCTAGACAATGACTCTACTTTTTCTATAAATTTTGGATGAATTTCAGCCTAATTTTTTATGAAATACATAGCTTTAGGAGAGATTTAGGGTGTGCAAAAATTAGAGGAAGAGGATCCTTGGGCGTGGGGTTCTATAGGCACCAAACTAAGTATCTAGGTGAGAGAAAAAAGAAGAAGAAGAGGGTCTTCTTCTAGGGTTGTTTTATTCTTCATCTCTCCTCCTTATTTTGATTTTTTTCTAAGAGAGTCTTAGATTAAAAAACTCTCCTCTTCCTTCTCAATTTTTGGAGAGTCCATATTTTGAAGAAGAAAGTGTCAGTAAGGTATGTGCCAAACTTACCTTAGAGACCAACTGATTTAATTAGTCTTGATTAGATCAACCTAACAATTCGAGCTAGACCTCTTAGCCAAGAATCAAGTCCATTTGGTTCTTGTTAAAGATATGGACTTGACCAACTACAACTATTATAATTGATCTAGAGAATCCTGGACCTAATCTAAGATAACAATTGATTAGATGTAGTCAATTTTCTAATTAAGTCTATTTTTTAATCTAACCTTAGGTCTAATCTAATTAATGGACTTAATCTCCACAATTGATTAGATGTAGTCAATTTTCTAATTAAGTCTATTTTTTAATCTAACCTTAGGATCAACATGGTACTAACATGCTGTACTGATTTCCTGCATCGAACTTCAAATTAGAGTTCGTAAGCTCATGTGGATGACTCCTAAAGCTCGGACATGTGTGCGGCTTATGACTTTATCCTCAGGTCCTAATCAGCAAGTTGGAACATCAAACTTGCATAAGTAATAGATCTGATCTATTGATTTTATACCTGCATTTGATGTAGTGTAGATCTAGATTGATGTGATCAACCTTTTCTTCTCCTTTATGCTTTTAATTTTTGATTTAATATTATTTCTTGATTATATAATACATCTAAGATCTAGGTGTTTACATATTTATTTAAATAAATATTTAACTTATTTAAATCTTTCGCTGCCTGATCCTGAGAAAGTTTCATGATCTACCCATGAAACCTTAGATTTGGTTCCTTCAAGATCGAGTTATGGTGTAGTCAAACTATAACACCCTTAAGGCAAACTATCGATGCACCTCAGGTCAAAGAATCATACACACCACTACAGCATCGAGTTAGTCATCGACGAGAAGGTAGACTTCCTTATGACTACTTGAGGTGGTCAAGCTCAGTGCCCTCATTCTCTAACGGGTATCTATACTCTTACTCCAGTGTGTCCACACCATAAACTCAAGATACATCTATCTTATGAAAGTGATCATACACCAATCTTTTGGATCGACCACCATCCTCGTGATGATCCTACGATGAGAAGTAGTTTATGAGTTAATTATGAAAATTCATGACTTAAATTTTCAACACTTGAAAATATGAATTGTCATTACCATTAACCTAAAGGATGTATCATAGATACTTTTAAATACACACTATGATAGAAAATAATCTATTTATTAATTCATAGTTAAAATTATAAAATTATTCTTAGAAGTATATTACAAGTGATAGCCAATCTAGCTTCTAGGGCACACATCTAATAGTTGACGAATGCTATATTCAAAAAAAAAAAAATCTTTTACTTTTTTTCCCCTCCTTCTCCTTCCCTGCATGCCATGACCCCCAACCCCCCCAACCTCGGGTGCTCAGCCCCCAACCCTCCCACCATCTGCCCCCAACCTTGGTGGTAGTCCTCTACCCCCCGGCCCCAACGGCCATCCCCTAAACCCATGTGTCCCGACATTCCACCTCGAACTCCATGCAACTAGCTCATCCTCCCCTCCCCCCAAGCCCGATGGCCATTGATGGGAATAGAAAACCCCACACCCCCCGCGCATGGCGTCTCTCCTCCCCACCCTCCTGCATTGCCCCTCCTCCAAAATGCCCAAACTTTGGCCCACTCTGATCATGCCCCCCCCCCGATCGATAATGCCCCTCCAGCCCACCCCGCCAAGCACCCCCCTTCCCTCTCCTTCCTCCTTGCCTAGGCAACCAACCCCCCAACCTAAACACCCCCCTCCTTTTCTCAATGATTCAAAAAAAAAAAAAGGGTTTACCTTTCTGGAGCAGCAGCATGGTGGCAACAGCAGTGGTGGAGGTGAAGGTGGGGATGATCGATGATGAGTGTGAAGGATCGAAAGAGAGATGAGGGAAATAAGAGGGTGGGAGAAATAGGGTAGTCGGCGGGAGTGGGTTCAAGTCGGAGGAAATAGGAGGGCATGGGCGGGAGATGAAAACGCGTAGAGGGGTGGGTTTCGTAAATCTCTAAAGATATTTATCGATGCAAAAAAAATATCAAAAAACAAAATTTTTACTGATGAAAGAGTTAATGTCGGAAAAAACTAATTTACATATGATAAAATAGCATCAAAATTTTTTTATCAAAATTAAAAAATTAATAAACTTTTATCGACGCTACATTTGTATAGATAATTCAAATAATTAGCTATGTTAAAAAGAAGCGTAGGTAATTGAGGTTATTATCAATATTAAAAAAACATCAAAAAATATTTAATAAAAAATAAAAGTTTGTAATGACGTAAACCTAATATGAGCAAATTTGTGTAATTATCTATGTAAAAATTTTACGTGAAAATTTTTTATATTTCCAATGGATAATTTATGTAGAAAATTTTTTTTCTTTTTATTTAATTTTTTATTTTTTATAGCAATTATATTTACCTGCACTATATTAGAGTTGAAAAATATTTAACTAAAATTTAAAAACAAAAAATAAAAAAACTATTTTTCAATGCAAAATATCTATCAAAAATAACATAAATTTCCTACATTAGCAATATCCATAGGTAATTATAACTTTTGCTGATGTTAATCTTTGGTCACTAAATAAACATTTTTCAATGCTTTTTTTCCATCGACAATGAGATTAATTACCTGCATAACTAGAAAGCATAGATAATTCGATATTGCCTACATTTTTATTACATCAAAAAAAAAAATTAATCAATTTTTTTACTTTCATAAATAATTTGCTATTATCTAAATAATTTATTGGTATAATTTTAGAATTTAAAGTTCATCTTTATCATTCATTATCTAAATAATTATCATTACAGTATCGTCATAAATGTCTACCTCGATCTAGTAGTCCTGGCTATATCAATAAATAAAATTTGATTTTGATGGCCATGAATGATCGCATAATGGTCTGATAGATAGAGACTATTGATGGATCCAAAAATTCACAATGATGATTTTGATAATATTTATAGTATACTATCAAAATTTTACCTTAATTGAACATCATTATCATGATTAATTTAGCATGGAATGATTTTGATCGTTAAATAAAAAATATATGATCAAAAGGCTAAATGGCATCAAATTATAAGATGATTGTTTAGATAAATGATCTTTGCTACTACTTTGATCGTTTGTACGGTGATGATCATAAAATTTATACCATGCATGTATGAATCATCCATGTTAAGCATATCTTAAAAAAGCATAAGTATAATTACTTAAGGATCTTAAGAATGAGTATAAAAAAATGTATAATTTTTGATCGCTCATATACATGCATTTTGAATTTTATGATGACTATCGTACAAATAATCAAAGTAGTAGCAAAGATCATTTATCTAAAAATTTCCTTATAGTCGAATGTTATTTGGCCTTTTGATCACAAATTTTTATTTAATGACTGAAATTATTTCATGCTAAATTGATCATAATAATGATATTCGATTGAGGTGATATTTTGATAACGTGCTATAAATATCATCGAGATCATCGTTGTAAGTTTTCGAATCCATTGATGGTCTTTATTTATCAGATCATCATACGGTCGTTCGTGGCCATCGAAATCAAATTTTATTGATCGATATAGCTAGGGCTACCAGTTCGAGGCAAACTTTTGTGATGATATTCTAACAATAATTATTTAGATAATGAATGATGAAGATGAATTTTAAATTCAAAAATTATATCGATAAATTATTTAGATAATGATAAATTATTTATAAAAATAAAAAATTAATAAAAAGAAAAAATATTTATCGACGCTAATTTAGCATAGGCAGTAAGAGTAATTTTCTATGGAAAGTGAAAATGTAGGCAATTACCATTATTATCTATGCCTATTTAACATCGATAAATTATTTATAAAAATAAAAAAATAAAAAAGTAAAAAATTTTCCAATGCAATTTTAGCATAGGCAAAAAGCCTAATTTCCTATAGAAACTAAAAGCATAGGTAATTAGACTTATTGTCTATACAAATTTAGCATCGATAAATTATTTATAAAAATAAAAAAAATTAATAAAAAAATATTTATCGATGTAAATTTAGCATAGACAATAAGCATGATTACCTATGGAATAGTAAAACGTAAGTAATTAGCCTTATTTCCTATTCTAATTTATCATCCATAAAGTATTGATAAAAATAAAAAAATAATAAAAAAGTAAAATATTTGCTAATGTTAATTTAACATAGGAAATAAGCCTAATTACCTACGTAAGAAGTGAATGTAGGCAATTAGTCTTATTGCCTATGCTAATTTATCATCAATAAATTATTTATTAAAAAAAAAATTATAAAAAAGAAAAAAATATACCAACACTAATTTACTATAGAAAATAAGGCTAATTACCTACACTTAAGTATTCCATAGCTAATTATCTTATTGCCTATGCATATATAGCATCAGTAAATATTTATCAAAAATTAAAAAATTAAGTCCAATCATTATCGATGTTTTTTTCTAAATTTTGGTACTAATATTACGTCGAGAATTATATTTTGTGATGCTTTATCTTTAGTATAGCTAATTATGCCAGTTTTACCAATATTTAGTTAATTGCATAACTATTCTCTTTACCTATTTAAATTATTATATAGGTAAATTTTGGATCGGCTGAATCTCTATTTCCCATAGTGAACCTCAGTGTCTCATTGATTATCATGTTCAGCTGCAAGACCACTAGAAAACATCAACAAAGGAAACACTAGGTAAGGTAGAAGTTATTATGTTAAGATTAGGAATTTCCTTCCCTCAAGAAAAAAAATAAGAGGGAAGATTGAGTGATCTCAATTAGAACGATGATGTTCCTATTAGTGTGAAATTGTGATACTTAGTCTAGCTGGCCTTGCTGTGAACTGAACCTATGATGCTGTTTGGTAATAAGCATGGAACAAATGAAGAGGAGATGACATGACACTAGATGACCAGCATGAAGAGACGGCTACAAGGATCGATAAAAACAAGGAAGATCAAAGAATATACGTGTATATATATATGTATACACGCATACATTCATGCATGCATGCATACAAAAATTCATACATACATATATGTTCATATTTTTTCCCCTCTAATTTATGTTTAGGAAATGCTACAAATAAAAGCAACTTACAATTTTTAACTTACAAAGGATTTCAATGGTTGGCCTGCTTCCCTTAAGCACATGGTGAACTTCCTCCCGAGTCCTGCCTTGCCATTCGGTGTGAACACCCAAAAGAACACAAGCCCAAGCTAGTAGGTTTGTGCTTTCTGAATTTGCTATTGCTACGGTGCAACATTCATCTACTATCTACTGCCGAGACTTTGTTAACACTAAGATTTGGATATCGATCGGAGAGGATGGAGAGATGGCACGTCCCTTCCGAAAAGATGATCTGCAAAAGAAGTCCTGGCTAGAGATGGCTTTGGTGGAGATCTTCCAATGCTTAAGTCAGTCTCAGACAATAGATAAGGAGTGGAGAGAAAGAAAGAGTTCTTGCTTACCTATGGAGGTCCTCTTGTAGCTTCTTTTATAGATAGAAGTGGTTAGATTATTAAAAAAGTTGGTTAGATGGATCATGGTATGATCATCTTGGGATTTTAAATTGAGATTCTATCAAATGAGTAACTAGGCCAATTCTGATCATTTTGGCAGCAATTAATGTACTATAGGAGCTTCAATAATTAAGTTAAGGGTCTAGATAGGATCAGCAGACTTTGGCTAAGGGTGATGATTATGCCGATTGGTTGAATATGCTGAAGCCAGGGATTAAGCTTATGACATTAGCTCAAATGGAAGTTAGGATGTTTGTAATATGTTGTCTACCAAAGTTTGGATCTGACCAATGATTGAATTGGAGATTGGGGTTAGGATCAATCGAAATTAGAAGGATTGGACTACGCTCAAGGTTCAATCAACTTGGAAGAGGTCTGGATTCATTCGGATATCCTGAACAATACCATGCCGATGCCAAAATTGACAAAGCCATCATCATCAACATTGTCGTGTGGCTTTCCATTAATCTTTGTCTTCAGTTGAAGTGGTGAATAACCCCCCAACACATGCCCCCTACTCCTAAGTTCAGTTCAAGCGAAGGGAGTATACGGATTTCTAAATGGCCAAAGATAGCACCTCATGATGATTAGAGCGACTATTGCGGTTTTCAAGGAAGGTGATAGGCAATATCACGAGTAATCATGATCATGAAAGATTAGGGTGCAGGCAAAATTTGAAAAGAAGTGGTATGTCTCGATTTTGACACTAATCATTAATGGGCCAATTGATGCCATCCATAGATCAATCCAAGCTTGCTAGGCATTGACCTTCGAACGGTTGGAGAGGACCCAATATCAAAGCTATCCTATCATTCTATTTATAAAAAGGGGATTCATCCTTCTCCCTCTAACTTACGCTTCTAGGGTTTTCTTAGAGAGATACCTCTTTCTCCTCTAATTGGCTTTAACATTTGAGGTCTCCTCCAGTTCTCTCGTAACTTTCTTCGATCATCGATGATCATTTCTAGGCCTTCCATCTCCATTTTTAGCATTGTTGCAAGTCGGTGTGCCCTATCTTTTTTTTTTATTCTTTCTTTATTTTCGTCTTTTGTTTTGTGTTCATTTCTTTTCTAACAGCCTTCCATATTTTTCGATGGCTTACTCTAGAAGTCATAGTGGGGATGGGTCTTCTGAGTCGACCCCTTTAGGGAAATTCAACTTGGCTCAAGTCTAGGGTATCACCCTACACCATTATTTCTGCCTGATGTCATTGGGTTTAGGTTGAATCTAATGGATTTGAGTCACATTCACGCTCAATATAGAATTCCTGACTCTGTAGAATTAAAACTTCCTGATCTTAATGGTAGGATTGGTAATTCTCCTCTGGGGAAGTTTGGCTTATACAAAGAGGCTTTTAAGGCTGGAGTTATGTTACCACTTCATCGTTTCATAGTTGAACTTTTTCACTTTTACAATATTTTCTTATGTTTGATCACTCTTAATTCCTTTCACTTCATGATAATTAGTTTCATTGTTCTATGCTCTTTCATTGGAATTCAGCCAACTATTTCCTTGTTCCAATTTTTTTATGCTCTCAAGAGGCATAGCGTGTAGGATTTGATATGGTGTTCCTAAGACTTGGGAGGCCATAGGAGGAGCTAGGGTGTTGGCTTCAGGAGATTAGGATGGGTATGAGTCCTAGGGCTAAGATAGAAGTTATCCAAAGTGAAGGCGACATGTAGGTCTGCACATACTTGAGGTTCAGATGTGAGAATTTTGAGAGACTTGGTAGGTGCTTCGAAGATCTAGGACACAAGGTGGAGTAAGGGATCAAAGTCAAAAAAAGAATCGGCCAAGATAAGGAGCTAACATACAGACGGACTGGCTCGGATACACCATCGAGCCAACTTGAACTGAGATCAAGCTGGCTTGGGGTGCAATCAAGCCGATTATCTCAAGCAGACAGAAGATAGAGTTTGGGCAAGATACAGTCGAGCTAGCTTGACTCTTGATAGAGCCAACTCAATAGTGGCAAATAGAATTGGACAAAATTTTTTATTTGGATCTAGGATAGGCTTTTATCCTAGGGTCTTAAGGCTAGGACCAATAAGGTCTTAAGGGGGCTAACTCTTGTGTAGATCGGATTTCGATCCAGGGGATGAGAGCATGTGAGATATATGTACATGGGCTCAGTGAGTGCTTTCATGTACTAGGTTAGCCTAGGAGAGTTTTTTAGCTGGGGTTTGGGTTTATTAGGGTTTATGTGATATAGCAGAAACCCTAGGATATATAAACTCAGGTATTGTGTCTTTACAATAGAGTGAAATACAATTAAACTTTTCTTCCTAAAACTCTCTACTATTCTCTCTGTGGTTCCAACTTTAAGCCCTAGGTGCCGACCATCTACTTTATTCTTCTTCTCTCCAACAATTGGTATTAGGGATGTACCAAGATCCAATAAGTGGTATCGAAACCTAGTTGAGCATGGAGGAGAAAGAAGATCAGGTTTCAATAAAAATCAGTAGCGAGGTTCAGATCTAAGATTTTCTCTAGGCTTCGTGAGGAAGGAAGTGATCTAAGGGCTGCTATCCACCATCCCTGGTCAAGATAATTTTTAGATCTACTTGTTGGCTATTTTTGATTCGATTTGATCATGGAGAATGATAGGAACATGATGTTATCGTTAAGACACTGTGTTTATCAGTTTAATCTGACTTCTTAAAATAATTAAAAATACGTAGATAGCAGTGAGTCAGGTCGAATCCACAAAAAAGATAGTATTTTTAGATTTAAAATTTTTAATTTTTTTTAAAAAAAGAAAATAATTTGAAAATAGAATTTGAAGTTGGAAATCAAAATTATGAAGTAAAAATTAAATTATGCAGAAAAGTAAACTTGGTACTAAGATCTTCTAGTCAGATCTTAGCATCTACTTGCAGAAAAATAAAAAGTAATAATTAAAATATAAAAATTAAAAAGATAAAATTAAAATGCAATAATAAAATTTTTATTAATTAAAATTTCAAAATTTAAATACATAAAATTTAAAAATAAAATAAAATAAAATAAAATAGTCTGATCTCTGATCTTGGATCGGCATGGATGGAAAGATGGTGTAGAAGTCCAGCTTTTTCTCTCGACACTAGTTGCCTCGAAGTAGCCATTAACCCAGAGTCTAGCTTCACCCTGTATCAAAGCTTCACCATGATCCAAGATGTTGATTTCTGGAGGCCAAAGGTCCTTTTTAGAGAGCTAGGAGGGCTGGAGAGTTTTCTTCTAGGCAATGTGGGACCAAAGAGCTCTTTGATCATCAAAATAAGAAGAAATCTATATAAAAATAGAATTAAAAGAAGTTTTGGATGAATTTTTCTACTCTAGATGAAATTTGGCCATTGATAGTAATCCAACGGTCTAAAAATCATCAAAATCGGATATGTATTAGCATAAATCAGGTCGAATTAAATTCTGACCATTCGATCATGCATTGATGGAGAATATCTAGCCGTTGGATCAAGTTTTAGATGTTTTAATCGTGTCAGGAGCTTTCTGGATCGTTGGATCTTCATCGGTTGGTTTTTTGGCCATTAAATCGCTGATAGAATTCGAATCAAATCCGAAAATAACCACCACCGTCCGATCTTGACTGCAATCAATCACAGCTGTCCGATTGCGCAATTACTATTTCCATGGACCGCATGGACCGACGCACTGCACACCACAACTAATCAACACCTCCTATTGTCGAGTGAAAAGTCCAAAATACCCTATGAGCCGCGATGGATTTTCGTGGATTCTTTAAGGTCTAAGTCCGCCACGTATGGCACTGTGATTCATAGGATTTTGCTGAGTTGGCGGTCCATGCTTAGATTGTGGACCAACTGGTGGCTTCTGCAGCTGAGTCAACTTTGATGGCTTGCCTTGGCTTGCAGAGCCGACTGAGCCATTTTCTTTTTTTATTTAATTTTTATTTTATTTTTTTAAAAATTCATATCTTCTTCGTTTTAGCTTCGTTTTGCTTCAAACTTATTTTGTTATGATTAAAAAAATGAGCTCTTTCTATTGATAATAAAATTTTATTTTTTTAATTTTATTTTTTAATTAATTTTTTAATTAATAAAAATATAAATTTCTTAAAAATTATATATAAATTGATCATTAATTTTTAAAAATTAATATAAATTAATTAATAAATTAATATTTTTATTGGTGAATTTATGGTACTTATCACACCCTCCAACTTAAGCTTTGCTCATTCTCGAGTAAAGAAAGAATTTAGTTTTAAATACCTTTTAACTTTAGAGTTTTGAATTTTATTTAAGCAATTTTTAAAATAGCCATTGATATTCAGTAGAGCTTAAGTGAGACATATCATTGAAGTATTAATACTTATCAATAAAAAAATTAAGTAAAGAATATTAAATTTTTCTAAACTTTTTCTAGATTATTCCATCTTTATCTCTGATTTGTCTAAACTTTCATATAGACAAGTGTATTACTTCTTCCGTCCTTCTTTTATTTACTTTTATTTTTATATTGTCTACTTTTTTATGTGAATATCATTGCTTACTTAGGTAATGAGACCCGATTACTTGGTGAAAAATCAATGTTTTTTTTTTTTTAATATTGTACCACTATTGAGTGTCTTAATCTCTTAAGCTTTCTATTTGATCCATGTAGCAAGCCTTAAGCCAATGACTCCTAAACCAGTTGACTTTGAGGTGCTAGGTATAGAATACTCCTCTGACTTACTAGCTCGAATCAAATAGGCTGAGTTAAGACTAGCTTTACAATGAGCTTCTTTGCCCTTCCCATCTTTTGATGTAAAACTCAATGCTTGCTTAGACAAAGAGGTCCAATTACTCAATCAAAAGTACTTGAAAACTATTTTATTAAAATAAAGAATTTTATATAAAAAAAGTATAGTTATCCTACACAAGCCTATAAAAAGTAGACTTTTCTTTGATGCTAGTAGAAATAATTTGAAATGCTCTAAGAAAAAACTTTTTATATTCTAGACTTAACTCTTTATTGAATTTTCTTAATACTTATTCCTCAATATCTCACAGATTCTCTTATCTGTGCATCAATTTTTTTTAAAAAAATACTTAGTTTAATTTGATTCTTAAGCATAATCAGATGTCTAAATACTAAATACTAACTTTTTTGAGGACTTAAAATTTTAAAATTTTTATTTTTCTCCTTCCTAACTTAATCGACATTGTTCTCAATGGAGAAAAAAAAATAAAGGGTGTAATAAAGAACATGAAAGAATACATCTGACTGTATTTTTGGTCCAGTACATATTTTTGAAAATTTAAGCTCTCCCTCCAATTTATTCAGATTATCTTAAAAAAAAATAAACTAAAAAGATAAATTAGATAAAAACTAAATATTAGGTTGCCTCCCAACAAGCACTAAGTTTACCGTCTTCAGTCGGACACAATGCAGCTTACTATCTTGTGTCAAATACTGCATTGATAAATTCCAATGATTTTGGATTGCCAATCTCAGAAAATTAATTTATAATCTCATTATTGATATATTCATTGTTAATTTTAGGGACATAATTTTTGACCCCATTTTCAGACCCATGTTTATTAAGAATTTATCTTATTTGTTCTTCTAAAATGCTCATGAATGGAGTTTTAGGAGTTACGTTTGGTTCAATGGATGCTGGAATGATAATTAAAGGTGGTTTTAATTCTGGAGGTAAATTAATATGATCTTATTTAAATAACTCCATTGACATTTTATTACATGCGCCTTGATTTTTGTAAGAAGAACCAGCTTCTAGGGTTGAAGGGAATAGAACATTAGGTTTATAAGTCTCGGGTAAATCATCTATTCTCTTTTCCCCTTTTTCTATCTCATTTAAACTGGAACTAGCATCAGTACTAATTTTTGGCTAGGGTTCTTTTATATGGTTAGTCTCAGTACTAATCAATTTTTCTAAATTTTTATTTTGGCTAGCATTAGTACTAGCCTCTTTCACCTGGTCTTGGTATAGGTCCATAAGAATCTTATAGCTTTTAAGTTTAGGAATTACTTTGGCATTCTCTAATTGAAGATTCTTAAGTGGGACATTAAATTGATAACTTGGTCCAGATAGTTGGTGGACATTAGGTGGGTTGTTTGAAATTGGTAGACTCGATAGTTGATCTAGTTTTCTCCTCATGTTAGACTCAACTAATTATCGTATTTGAACTTCTAGCCTGATGATAGATTGCTATTGAGTTAGAATCAATTATTGAAGTTGGTTAAATCTATCATCAGCTAGATTGGTCTGTTGAGGACGTGGGTATGAGGGCTGATTATGATATGATGGCTGAGTAAACTGACTAGGCTGACCATTATTATAGGCATAGTATTTGTATTGGGGCCTGTTTTGATAATTTTGGATAGATAAAATTTGGTTCTAAGCCTGAGTCTGTTGTGGTTTCCCAGAAAGATTAGGATGGTTTCTTCAGCCAAAGTTATATGAATTTGAAAATGGATCATTAACCAGCTTGGAGTAGTCTTGAATAGCTTAAACTTATTCTTGGATAAAAGATGAAAATTGTGTAGCCTTAGGACATTTATTCACATTATAGATTGGGCTAGCATAGATTGAACAAATTTCCTGATAATTAGAAGATGATGTGAATTATGCAGGAGATTGATGACCTAGGGTTAGGACTTGATCTAATTTTTGAGCAAGAAAGTCTAATTTATTTATCAAATTTGAAACAACCTTAGGACTAGATTCTAGATGTTTAAATTCATGGATTCCTGCTCAAGTTTGGTAGAAAGATAATGAAGCATGGTTAATTGAGTTTTCACTTAAGATTTCAAATAAGGTATAGGCTTCGTCCTCACTCTTGTTCATGAATGCACCTCCACAGGATGCATCTACCATTTGTCCGTATTGGTCTTCTAAACCCTCATAGAAACCTTGAACTATTTGCCACTTAGATAGACCATGGTATGGGCATTTTCTAAGAAGTTCCTTAAGTCTCTCCCATGACTCGTGAATCTATTTTCCTGGAAGCTGAGCAAATCCAGTGATAGCTCGCCTCATAATGTTGGTTCGGCCTATGGGATAAAATTTCTTAAGAAATTTACTTTGCAGTTCAGCCCAAGTTTTAATTGGTCTCCCTATTGTGCCAAGCCAGTACTTGGCTTTGTCTTTTAATGATAAGGAAAATAAAATTGGTCTAAGGGCATCATTAGTTAAACTTTGAATTTTTACCATAGAATAGATTTCTAAGAATTCATCCAGATGTTTTTAAGGATCTTCATTGGTATTCCCATAGAAAGATAGAAGCATCTAGATTATGGTCGGCTTGATCTCATAGTGGGTAGCATGGATATCAGGTAATTGGATACAAGTCGATGGGTTATTGAAGGAAAATCCTAATTTTTTGAGGTCAGATTCGTTCAGATCTGATTGGATCGAGAGGCATATTTCAAAAAACCTCTTAGATTTAGATCAGATCTGACACTTTTTAGATTTGATTTATGATCTAATAATTAAGAAAATAAAACTAAATTAATTTTGAATTAATTTTATCTTGATTCTGGGTAATCTAATTACCCGTTGATGATCCGATCGAATCCCTGAGGTTTTGGATCAAACCATGCAAGCACCTGGCCTCTATTAATATCAACTCAAGCTAGATCTGGAGATCTTCTTCTTCTCTTTCTTTTCTCCAAAAATTAGATCTGGATCTGATTTAGAGAATCTTCAAAACTTCTTCTGAAGATCACCCGTTGTCTTTGCAGCAGTGCTGCCTTCTTCCTTTTTCGTCAGCCTTTCCTTGCCTGACTTGCACTAATCTGAAGACCCAACTTCCTTAGGCGTGGAGAGGAGGGAGAGGGCCAGATGGTGGCATGGAGAAGGAAGAGGGGCAGTCTTGGGGTGTGGCTTAGAAGAGGAGTTCTCAAAAGTGGGCGCAGATAGGGTCTTTTTATAGACTCTGCTGCGCCATGCAGTGTTGCATCACCTCGGCCAATCACGTTGCTTCATGCAATCAGATCTAAATCTGATTGGTGGGATGACATCACCTGATCCAATCAGATGAGAGACCCATAGGTTCATTCTTTGATGGCGCCTAAGACTGGTCAAAGTAGATTCCTAAAGGCCACCTAAGTAGAAACCAAGAAGCAACCTGGAGTCCCATCCGTATGGGACTCCAGCATCCCTATCCATGGGCGCACGCCATCCAAGGTGTGTGCCCCCTTCTTTCTAATTTCTAGAGAGGGGATAAGCCCCTATCTACTCTTTAATAAGTGCATGACACATTGGCAGATGTCCAAGCATCAAAGGTCAACATTTGACCAAGTCAAAGTACAAGAATTAGCAGGTGACGAAAAATGGTAGGTGTTGTCTTAAATTTATCTAATAAATTAAGACAATCCTTTTCAAATTTGGACAAGCTCCAACCAAATTAGGTAAAGGTACCTGAGTGAGCACAAACTCATTTGGCTCAGTCGAGATAACTTTTATGATAGAAAAAGAAGAACGTTAGGCTCAATCGTGTGCTAGCACGATTTCCTTGAACCTAATTGAATCTTATTCAAATCAATTGAACTGGGTTAGTCCAATTGATGATATCCAGATCCAAACCCTTATTTGTATGACCCAGTTAGGTTTTGTTCTGTATGGTAATGAGATATGTCATGATCTCCATCATCGACATCATCAAAACTCCTTTTGATGGATCAGAACTCTTCTAATTCAGACAACTTAGAATGATCTATCTTTTAAATCATTCTAATTGCTCCGAAAATCTACCAGTGACACCTAACAGCATATGGTGGCAACCCATCAAAACTAAAAATGGACCTCTTGGTGCAGCTACTTATGTGATTAAGTTCTTCTATCTTAAGCCCCGATCAGATTAGGGTTAGGGTGAACTCGTCAAACCCTAATTTCTATCATATGATTTAATCATTCGATACAAGTCCGATTGTCAAAACCTTAATAGAAATACTTTCTATTATTTCACTCTCTGCCATGGCCATGGGCTTATGGACTTGATTCTCATGATCATCATAGGGCTGCTCCTCATCTACCGAGGTAGATAGATTCCATCTTGGTGCAATCCAATTCCTACAATGAACATGCTATAGCCAACATACACCTCAGAATTCCGAATGGCTAGGAGACCGAGTCATGGTGTAGTCAAACTATAACACCCTTAAGGTGAACTACCGATGCACCTCAGGTCAAAGAACCAGACACACCACTGCAGCATCGAGTCAGTCATCGACGAGAAGGTAGACTTCCTTATGACTACTCGAGGTGGTCATGCTCAGTGCCCTCGTTCTCTAATGAGTATCTGTACTCTCGCTCTGGTGTCTTTACACCATAGACTTAAGACTCATCTACTATAAAGAAGCGATTGTACACTAACCTTTCGGATCAATCACCATCCTCATGATGATCCTACGATCAGGAGCATTTTATGAGTTAATAAATGAAAATTCATGTCTTAAATTTTCAACTCTTGAAAATATGAATTATCATTACCATTAACTCAAGGGATGTATCATAGATACTAGATACACTTATGTGATAGAAAATAATTCATTTTATTATTTATAGTTAAAATTATAATTTTGCCCTTAGAAGTGTATTACAAGTGTCAGCCAATTCTGTCTTCTAGGGCACTCATATCTAACAAACTCCCACTTGACCTAAAGCCAATTGGCTATAAATCCAAGTCCATGCTTCTCAAGGTGCGCTTCGATCTTCTGCTAGCCTAATGGCTTTGTAAGCGGGACCACCGCATTATCTACGGAGTCGACTCTCTTGATCTCGATGTAACCCTTCTCGAGGTAATCGCAGATAAGGTGGTATCGCTGCTCGATGTGCTTGAATTTTTGGTGAGACCTCAGCTTCATAGCAAGGGCTATGGTGCCATTATTATCGTAGCACAGAGGAATGGCATCTGATGGCATCACTTCGATCTCCGTGGCAAACTTCTTGTACCAGAATGCTTTCTTTGCAGCTTCTGATGCAGCGATATATTCTGCTTCCAAGGTGGAATCTACTATCACTATCTGTTTGGAACTTTTCCAACTGACAGCTCCACCATTGCACAAAAATAGACTTCCAGATGTTGACTTTCGATCATCTACATCGGACATAAAGTCTGAGTCTGTATACCCCTAGACTTGGAGTTCTCCATTACCAAAGACCAACAACATATCCTTAGTTCTTCTCAAGTACTTAAGGATACATTTCACAAAAGTTCAGTGTTCTTCACCTGGATTCGACTGATATCTACTCGTGATACTCACGACATGGGCTATATCAGGTCGTGTACATAACATGGCATACATGAGGCTCCCTATTGCTGAAGCATAAGGGATCTTGCTCATGCATTCTATTTCCTTAGGTGTGCTAGGGCACATCTTCTTGGAAAGATGAATGCCATGCCTGAAGGGTACTAAACCCCTCTTAGAGTTTTCCATACTAAACCTCTTTAGTACTTCCTCTATATACATCTTCTGTGAAAGTCCTAGCATCCTATTCGGTCTATCTCTATAGACCTTAATTCCTAGAATAAAGGATACTTCTCCTAGGTCTTTCATGGAGAATTCTTTAGATAACCACATTTTAACTATGGTCAACATGAAAATCATTCCCGATAAGGAGGATGTCATCCACGTATAATACGAGAAAGACAACAGCGCTCCCACTGACCTTTTTGAAGACACATGGTTCCTCCTCATTTTTGATGAAACCAAATATTTTGATCACATCATTAAAATGAGTGTTCCAGCTCTGAGATGCTTGCTTAAGTCCATATATGGACCTTTGCAGCTTGCAAACTTTGTGATCATCATCACTGGATGTGAAACCTAATGGCTATTCCATATAGATATCTTCCTCAAGATATCGATTTAAGAACATCTTTTTCACGTCTATTTGCTATATTTCATAATCAAAATAGGCTGCAATAGCAAGCAATGTGCGGATGAATTTTAGCATAGCTACTGATGAAAAGGTATCTTGATAGTCAATGCCTTCGCGTTGACTATAACCTTTTGCCACTAGTCTAGCCTTGAATATCTCCACATTCCCATCTGCACCAATCTTTCTCTTGAAGATCCATTTACACCCAATAGGTACTATACCTTCTGGTGGATCTACCAAGGTCCAGACTTGGTTTGAGTGCATCGAGTCAATTTTTGACTTCATTGCCTCTAACCATTTTTTGAAGTCGATATCTGATATCGCCTCGTTATAGGTTTTGGGATCATCACCATGAACTCCATTACCAATGAGGAATATTTTCTCTACATCTTCTGAAATAGTACCTAAGTACCTTTCAGGAGGACAAAAAATCCTTTCTGATCTACGAGGTGGAGGAGGTAGTGTATGGATTTGCTTAACCAGACTTGGTTCCATTTGGTCCTTAGCTCATTGCTCTTGCGAGACTTTCTCATCGAGCTTGATCTACTTTCCAATGCCGCTATCTTACATAAATTATTTTTCAAAAAAGATGGCATGTCGACTCACAATCACATTGTGATCTTCTGGAATGTAGAAATAATATCCTAATGACTCTTTAGCATATCCTATGAATCAAGCTCTAAAGGACCTAAAGTCTAACTTGTTCGCTTGTTGTCTTTTGACATGAGCCGGACAATCCCAAATTCTGAGATAACTCAGACTTGATTTCTTACCATGCCATATCTTATACGGTGTGGTAGGAACAATTTTAGAAGGAATCCTATTCAGTAGGTAAATTGCACTTAACAAACAGTATCCCCAAAGAAAATCAGGGAGGTCTGTGAAGCTCATCATGGATCGGACCATATCTAATAGGGTCCGATTCCTCCATTCTAAAACCCCATTGAGTTGAGGTATTCCTGGTGGAGTCTATTGAGAGACTATGCCATTTTCTTTGAGATAGTCCAGGAATTTTCGACTAAGATATTCACCTCCTGGATCTGATCGAAGAACCTTAATGGATTTTCCAATTTATTTTTCTACTTCATGTTTGAATTCTTTGAACTTTTCAAATGCTTCAGAATTATGTCTCATAAGATACACATACCCATACCTTGATAAATCATCGATAAAGGTTATGAAGTCGACTAAGTTGCCTCTAGTCGGCACATCAAATGGGCCGCACATATCTGTATGTACTAGGGCAAGAAGATCTATGGCCCATTCTCCATATCCTGCAAAAGGGAGCTTGGTCATTTTGCCATGAAGACAAGATTCACAAATTGGATATGGCTCAGAAGTCAATGGACTCAATAGGCCAGTTTTCTCCAATTTGTTAATCATATCTTCTACTATATGACCTAATCTTAGGTGCCATAGATACCTATCATTAGGACTATCCCTAGGACGTTTTGATTTTATGGCATTTACATTTTGCTCGAAGTTAAAAATAGATACATCAACATGTAACTGATAAAGACCATTAATAAGAAAATTATTTGCAATTTTATTTCTTTCATAAAGAATGTTACAATGGTCCTTACGAAAACTAATTACACAGCCTTCTAATGCAAGGCAAGAAATAGAAATCAAATTTCTACTTGCTGCAAGCACAAAATAACAGTCTTTTAATACTAAGTCTAAACCAGATGGTAGTCAAAGAGGGTATGTTTCCACGACCACGACAGCAACCCTTGCTCCATTTTCGATGTGTAGAATCATTTCACCATCCCTCAGCCTCCTGCTATCCTCAAGACCCTGCATAGAAGTGCACAAGTGAGCACTAAAACCAAAGTCAAGCACCCAACTGGATGCAGAAGAAACCGTAAGGTTAGACTCAATAACGTCCATACCTCCAGAAGGACTTGCCTCCTTCTTCTTTAAGGTAGTCAGGTAAGCAGGGCAGTTCCGCTTTCAATAGTCGTCATTGTTGTAATGAAAATATTTTTCTTTGTCAGCGGCCTTTTTCTTCAGCTTTATCTTTTTCTTCTTTCCTCCTTCCACCT
Organism: Cocos nucifera; assembly: GCA_006176705.1. Classification (NCBI taxonomy): domain Eukaryota; kingdom Viridiplantae; phylum Streptophyta; class Magnoliopsida; order Arecales; family Arecaceae; genus Cocos; species Cocos nucifera. The sequence goes on from QRFJ01001350.1 coordinate 82,824, forward strand.
TCTACTTTTTCACAGACTTCTTCTTCTTTCCAAAAGATTTTCTCTTGGAAGAAGTCCATTCCATAGCAAGTACTAAGCCTTTAGAACCTTTCATGGAAAGCTCAGCGGTAACCAGCATGTTCGTAAGTTTGGCCAAAGAGTTTTGAAGTTTATGCATATGGTAGTTCATGATAAACTATCCAAATGCCTCAGTCAAGGATTGCAGAATTATGTCATTCTGTAGATCCAAGTCCAACCTCACTCCGAGCTTCTCAAGCTCTTCCATGTCCTTGATTATTATCAGACAATGATCTTGGACTAACTGCCCATCGCACATCTTAGCCTTGAACAGTTGTTTAGTGGCTTGATACTTGGCTACGCGACTCTGTTCACCAAACATCTTCTGTAGGTGAGCCAACATTTGGCGAGCAGTTCTGATATCTTCATGTTGGCGCTGAAGCTCATCAGACATCGAGCCCAACATGTAGTATCTGGCCTTATTATCTTCATTAATCCACTTATCTAGAGATGCTTTCTATTCAGTGAATGAACGAGTTGGTAAGGTGGGAGGGTCCTGATCCAATACATGAGTTAACTTCTCAGAACCCAAAATAATTTTGAAGTTTCAGAGCCAATCCTTGTAATTTGGTCCGATCAGTCTATGGGTGTCCAGGATTCGTGCTAGTGGGTTGGATGCAGACATCTTCCTATAGAGAGTCAAAGTTTCTAGTTAGATATTGTAATTAAGACTTAACCAATTTATTTAGAAAATTTTATTTTTAAATAAATTAGCTTCCACTATTTTCTCGGATCCCTACACTCCCTCTGTAGAGATGCAAAAATCTTCACGATTACTGATTTCTAGTGGGTGGTGCAGTCCCACCAACTTACTCATCACCTCACCTAACAGTTATTGGTGATGGGTTAGCCAATGAGTGAACAACTCTTGTTCAATGATTCTCTAATCATGGTGCACCCAAACTTGATCTCTAATTCATGAATCTCATCGTGTCCGAAATATTGATCCACTTCTTAGTTAAGTCAGACCCACCATTTGCACAGATTGGATTCCTAATTGAGTCTCTCACCGTATCCAAAATATTGAGCCCAATCATCCTCCAGCCCATAGCATCCAATGCCTAATAGACATGGTTGCATCTTCCCGGTGCAACTGAGCCACTGTAACCACCGAGAACAATCAACCCCGAGAAGGGCCCGCACATCTACAATGGTGGAAGACCTTAGACTTAATCTTTTCTTAGGAAGATTTGATTTAGGTCTCATTAAACTAGACTTGACATAGTCATAACCATTATGACTAACCTAGTGGCATGGGTTAGCTTGGATTATTGACCACCTCAGATCAGAACTGAATCAACAAACATGGCCAGATAAGTGAGACCGATGGAAGGGATATGCCATTAACTCGATAAGAATGCATTCGAGTCGAGTAGCTCCCAATTAAAAATCAGTCGGTCGTATCTGCCAACTTACTTAGACACAAATTATTGAGATAGAACAATTGGATTAGCCTACAATCAGACTCTAACCACTAAGCCTAATTAGGTCTTAGCTTGATCGATCACTCACATGACTCGATCTTGACCTAGACTTAATCCTATTAGGCTGGTCAATTTAGCATTATTGATCCCATCTAACCAACTCTTGATTCGGTTTGATCAACCGTTAGACCTAATTGAGCTACCCAAGCCCGAACCCAGATTTATGAATATGTCTTAGATCTGAAATTCTCAATTTTAGACCTAATTGATATTTCATAAACTTAATTCTTAATTTTAGGGTTCAAAACAAACATGTAAATAAGATCCTAGATTTCAGGATCTAGGGTTTTTGCAGAAAGTAAATTTTTAATTTTTGATTAAGAACGAATGCGCAGCACCCTACACATCATAAGAACACCCCATCGAATGGAAGGAGAGGGTCTTTAAGCCCTACTTTGTTCTTATGATCGGACGGCCAAGGGGAACGCCTTAATCAAAAACAAACTAATCTACAAAAACTAATTAGATCTAAGCATATATCTCATATAAAAAATAGATCTAATAAAACATATTTTGTATATATCACATATATCATGCATGCATTTTTTAGATCTAAATTATCTCATAATCATCTAAAAAATTAAATTTAAATTT
>QRFJ01001350.1:84968-121485 GCA_006176705.1 Cocos nucifera
GCCAGAACCACCAAGGAGGAAGAAATAACAAGAAGATCGACTACCTCTCGGCATCATTAATACTATCTTTGGGGGACTTCAGCGAGAAGAGGCCAGCAGATCTGAGCGATCAGTGATGAGACGGACTGAAGAACCCCCTAACCTTCACTGAGGTAGATGCACGGAGGGTACAGTTCCCACATAATGATGTAGTTATAATCTCTTTAAATATAGCAAACTATGATGTACGTCACATTCTAGTTGATAATGAAAGTTTGGTTGACGTCTTATCTTATGATGCTTTCTCCAAAATATCAATATCTAATAGTCAGCTTGGACCAATAAACTTTCCCCTAGTAGGCTTCATTGGTGCTTGAGTACCAATTGATGATATAATAACTCTAATCATGGCTACAAGGAAATATCCAAGACAATCCAGAGGGTAGGTGGATTTTCTAGTAGTAAAGGGTCCCTCTGCTTACAATGCAATTCTCATTCGACCTAGTATAAATGCACTTTGGATGGTGGTGTCAACTTATTACTTAAAGATAAAATTTCTGATGTGTTACGGGATCGGAGAGATCAGGGGAGATCAAGCTCTGGAAAGACACTGCTACTCAATTGTCCTACAAAAGTAAGAATAGTTCAACCCTTATCCTGTTGACGGACTAGATGTCTGTGATGACCTTATCAAAGAATGGGATGAGCCCATAGAAGATCTTATGACCATCCTCCTGAATGATGGAAATGTGGAGCATATGATGCAAATTGGCTCCAATCTGAAAGATGAAGTTCGAAAGTAGCTCATCACCTTCTTATGAAGGAATGCCGACATCTTTGCCTGGATTTCGGTAGATATGCCTGAGATTGACACCGAGGTTATGGAACATCGACTGGTCGTTGACCCCAAGCATCGACCAATGAAAAAAGAGTTTGAGGCCATGCACCAGAAAGATAGAAGGTAATAGCAGAAGAAGTCAACAAGCTTCTCAACATCGAATTTATCTGAGAAGTTAGCTACTCGACTTGGGTCTCTAATGTTGTCCTGGTCAAAAAAGCCAACGACAAGTGGAGGATGTGCAGCAACTTTAAGAAGCTTAACAAGGCCTGCCCAAAAGACAGCTACCCTTTATCCAGAATCAACCAACTGGTGGATGCGACTTCAAGCTATGAGCTCTTCACCTTCATGGATGCCTTCTCTAGTTACAACCAAATTTGGATGGCATCGAAGGACGAGGAGAAGACTACTTTTATTACTAACCATGGTCTTTGCTGTTGCAGGATCATGCCCTTCGGGCTTAAAAATGCAGGTATGACTTATCTGTGCTTGGTCAATAAAATCTTCAAGAAGCAGATCTGTCGCAATATGGAGGTTTACATCGACGACATGCTGGTCAAAAGTCGAAAGATTATCAATCATGTTGTTGATCTTGAAGAAGCTTTCAATGCACTTAGAAAATACAAGATGAAGCTGAACCAAACCAAGTACACCTTTGGGATAGCCTCAAAAAAATTTTTGAAATTCATGATCTCGAGATGAGGGATCAAGACCAATTTCAAAGAAAATTTGAGCTATCCAGGAGTTGACCACTCCGAAGTCCATCAAGAAAGTTCAGCACCTGATCGAGAAGGTGGCATCTTTGAATCATTTTGTCTCGAGGTCAGCTGAACGTTACATGCCCTTCTTCCAAATCCTTCAAAAATTGAAAGATTTTCATTGGACTCAGAAATGCCAAAAGGTGTTCGACAAGCTCAAGAACTACCTTGCCTCGCCCTCCTACTAGCCAAACCCAAACCCAGAGAGGAGCTATTTCTCTAACTCGCAGTCTCCCCTATGGCACTGCGGCAGTCCTGGTCAGAGAAGAGGCAAAAGTACAGCAACTAGTCTACTACATAAGCCGGATCATAAGGGATGCCGAGATCAGGTATACAAAGTTGTAAAAATTGACTTATGCTCTTTTGATTGCAGCAAGAAGATTTCGACCTTACTTTCTAGGATATGCCATAACACTCCTCACTGACCAGCCGATCAGAGCAATCCTTCATCAAATGGATGCTTCCAAAAGAATTACAAAATGGGCCATTGAATTAACAGAGTTTGACATTAACTACCGACCTCGGCCAGCAATCAAGGCTCAGGCACTAACCGACATCATAGTTGAATGCACCATTGCAGATGAAGCCGAGCTTGAATAAAATGAGACCGACGTTTCGTGGTTGCAATCGAGCCTCCCCAAAGAAAGTGCCGACCTTCTTGAAGGTTTTTGAGCCCTGTACGTGGATGGTTCATCCAACTCTGTTAGAGCAGGTGCGGGGTTATTCTTAGTTAACCCCGAGGGAGTCATCATCGAGTATGCGCTATGCTTTAAAATCCAAGCAACTAATAATGGGGCCGAATATGAAGCACTGATCATCAGGTTAAAAATAGCAAGAGAGTTAAAAATAGATTAACTTCAAATCTACAGTGATTCCCAATTAGTGGTCCGTCAAGTTAGTGGTAACTATGAAGCACAGAAGGAAAGTATGATGAAATATCTTTAGAAAGTAAAGGATTTGACTCTGATCTTCGATAGTTTTGTCATTTGATAGATTTTGAGGGTAGAAAATACAAGAGCCGATCTTCTCTCTAAATTGGCTACTTCAGTCCTAGCTGAACTATCTAAAGAAGTATTTTTTGAAACTCTAAAATGCCTAAGCTCAGAGAAATCATAACTCATTATGTAGATAGAGCTCAAGCTGAGCTGAATTGACCCATTCGTTGCCTATCTCAAAAAGGGAGTTCTTCCTCGTGATCCAAAAGAAGCTCAAAAACTCAAGAATCAAGCCTCTCGGTACGTTTTGTATAAGGGCAAGTTGTATAAAATATCATATTCGCTATCACTGTTGAGATGTCTTCGACCTTCAGAGGCTGACTTCGTATTATGGAAAGTGCACGAGGAAATTTATAGAAGTCATGTAGGAGCCAGATCTCTGTCACAAAAACTACTTCGGCAAGGGTACTATTGGCCAACCTTGTACCATGATTCTATGGAGTATGTCAAGAAATGTGATTGCTGTCAGTCAAGAAATGTAAACCTACAAAGATAGCGCCTCCCAAGAGTTGGACTGATTATGTCTTCAACTGATATGACTATGTCGACACCCCTTTAGGATCATCACTTAGATAGCAGTTGGAGAATGGATGACACTTGTTATTAACAACTTTGTCTAGGGGCCAGGAATTCTTTATTCCCATTTTGTGACGCATTTAAATGAATAAAATGGGTTATTTCTATCACATATGTGTATTTAGTGTCTGTGATACATCCTTTGCACCTTGAACTGCGAATTGAATAGTACTGTACCTTTAGTGTTTCTCGCAAAGAGATTGTACGACTAACTTATACAGATCGGGTCTCAAGCATGAATAATCACTATATCCATAGCTCAAACATCAATTATACCATGCTCGAGGCCAAGGTATAGGACTTCATCTGAAAGTCAATCATCTGTCGGTTTGGTCTGTTCCCAAACTCTCATAATAGATAAACGAGCAAACAGTTCGTAGGATTGAGACTCACTGAGTTCTCGCGACATAAAGATCTTAAAAATGCATCCTCTACTCAACCACTTTCACGGATGCGATGGTGATTGAGGTTCTGTGATTCCACCAGAACGCAGAATTGGGGTGAGTGCATAACTCAACACTCACGAATTCTCTTTAGTCGATGCGCTGCATAATGAGCCCCGATGCATGAGACAATGTTCATGAGTACGAGAGACTCAGAAATGTAGGGCAGCAGTACAGGGTGGCTCTCATCTCGCTGGATGAGTGGATCATCACGCAAGCATGTCCTCCTTGGAGCGTGGACCACATCCCAAATATACGAGTTACTCATTAGGCTAACCAAGCTGATACGGCTACATTCTCATCTTCGCTAACTTACTCTTTATTTCGAATAAATGGTATGCTGCAGTAGTGTGTCTGGTTCATTGATTGACGGTTGCATCGGCCAACGATACATTCGCCATATTACGTACTCTTAAGGATGCCCGGTGATTCATCATTGAGGTTCTGGTACGTACCCCATTACTTCGATTCTCCTAGCCGCATATGGAACCCTGAATTTAAGCGAGGTCGTATTACCATTAGAACCTTAGAGTTCAATCTTCGGAATAGTTGGCGTATAGCATGTTTTACTGAAATGAAAAATAGAGGGAGAACTGGAGAGGAAAGTTCTAGGTTTTCAAGGTCACAAATCCACAGATATAAGAGAATATTCATAAATTAACTAAATTCCTACCCCCTTAGTCAAGAATTGATTGATCAACTTGATGTGTCTGGTCACAGCATCGGAAGACCTAATTAAACCTAATCTGCCTCTCTCTCTATGCATTAATCTCTTCATGAGAAGACCTCAACTGTTCCAGGACGCATCAGTTCCTTAGTCTGGCCTTCTTTCTTATCTTCCTATCTTCTCCTGCAGTGATAAAATTAAAAATAAATGTAAAGCTTAATAATTATAAAGTATAATATTTCACATCTCTCGGAACCTATACTTACAGAAAAAATATTTATACGTAATAATATTAAAAAAATAATAAATTCTGGTTTTCATATGGAACAACATAGGAGTCTAGGGGTTAAGGGTTTGGACGAGTGCTTACTACTCGCTTAACCCTAAATTGTCGATCGGACGCTCAATGATAGGAAATAGAAGAACTTTGACATCACATTAGGGTAGCTGCACCAAGAGGGTCGCATTCCAGCTTTCTGTAAGTGTGGATTTCGCTCGTTGAAACAGAAAACTCAATAAAAATTATAGAAGATACTGGAATATATCATTGTATGTTTGATTATTTTGAGTGGCGAATGAACCATGAAAATTTGAAAGAAATGATTTTAGAAGTTTAGAGAACCCACCCTAAGCAAATGATGGAATACTTTATTCCTTTCACTATAACTGTTAGAATATGATGTGCACCAAATGAGAAATCAGAATTGACTAACACTTCGATCGCTAATAATACTTCTTACTATAGGGGCTATTAATTATTTGTTCAAAATTTTAGTCAACGCTAATAGAAAAATATATAAAGAAGTGAAGATATGTACTTTTTCTGGAATTTTCACACTCCAGAATTTTACGGTGAGGCTGTGATTCATTCCTTCAGTTGAATGGTAATGTTTACTAATATCATTTTATTTTCAAGTATGTGAAAATCTTTTAATAGGATTGAATTTTGAATTTTTTATTAACTCATAAATGCTCTCGTCCTGACCGGAAGATTGAGATACGTACGGATAATAAACAATGAGGAATTATTCCAAATTGATTCCAAGATATAGACCGCCTTAGGTAGTTATCAAATCATTTCTGAACTCTTAACCATCGTGTGTACAAAACCAAGTGGATTCTTATTGGAACTTTGGTGATTTCTCGAAAATTCAAATGCTAAAGACACTCTAGCGACAATGGAGAGTCTAGTTCAATTGTAACTAGGCTTGAATGAGATTTCATATTTCTACTTCTCGATTCTCTCTTGATCTTCTTGTTATTTCTTCCTCCTTGGTGGTTCTGGCTGTAGCAGTGCCCTCGGTCGATCTTCTCTTGCTTCAGACCGATGTATGAGGAATTGACCCAGCCAACCTCTCTTGATGAGCTTCTTGATCTCGTCTTAGAGTTGAATGCATTCTTCAGTATTGTGGCCGTGGTCATGATGGTAGAGATAGTATTTGCTAGGATTATGCTTGCCAGGATAAGTGCACATCCTTTTAGACCTCGATAGTTGCTTCTTGATCTCCATCAATACTTATATTTTTGGAATATTGAGGGGGCCATAGTTGTGAAACCTTCTAGGGGGTGAACTTCTTCATGACCTTCTGTTGGGGCTTCTTTGATGATGAGCTCGAGGAGAAGTTTGGGCTTGCTTGTGCTCGGAGGGAGTCCATGAGTGTGGCCAAACTTCATTCGCCCCTCCATCAACCATGAGTTTATTAGACTCGCCCACCAGCCGCTCTCCTACGGCTTTCACATCTTTCAATTTGAAGGCTTCTTCTGCTCGAGTATATCCTTCAGCCCGAGCTAGCAGATCGGCAAAGTTTCTAGGGTACTTCTTCTTCAGGAAGAATAACAAATCATTTTGCTGAAGGCCATCCTTAAGTACGGCCATTGCAATAGACTGGTCCAAGTTTTGGACCTTCAATGCAGTAGCATTAAACTAGGTGACATAAGCCCAGATAGATTTTCCTTCCTTCTACTTGATATTCATCAGAAATTCGAACCTCGATGCGGACGTCGGCTACTGATGAAGTGAGCCGCAAACTGATGGCTCATTTGATCGAAAAAAAGATGGTACCCAACTTAAGTGCTGAGTATCAGTTTCTTGCTACTTCTTTTAAAGTAGATAAGAATGCTCGGCATAAGATGGCATCTGGTGCGTCATAGAGCAACATCATAGTCCAGAAGGCCTCCAGGTGATTGATCATATCAGAGGTTCCATCATAGCTTTTAAATTAGGAGAGTTTGAAGTTCGATGGAATGGACTCTTACATAATTTAGAGAGAGAAAGGAAGATCGATGCAGACATCATCATGGTGAGTCAGGGTGATGTGGCGGAGTTTCTCAATCCATCAGTTCATCTTCCATAGTTTTTGATCGAGGACATCATCTCGATCGCAGATATTGAAAGGCTTTCGACTGTAGATGGGGAAGATCTCTTTTGGAGAAGAATCATGATCTGAACAAGAATCCTCTACTCTCTATTTCTCCTTTTCAGGGGTGATGGGTATGTTAGCCCAAGTGCTTCTCCTTTGGATCAATTCCTGACATCCCGATGGTGGGTTTTTTGATGGAACCACCATCAGAGGCTGCTACATAGCTTGCACCATTTGGGTGAGTTCCTGAACCCGCTACATCAATTGGTTAAACTGCTTCAGATCTACTATGGTCGTCAGTGGAGGAGGAGGTTGATGCACCGGCGATAGAGTAGGAATGGATGGATTTGGCTCAGGTCTGATGATAGAAGCGGTAGATCTTTAGATAGTTGCCTTCTTTGGAGGCATTTCTTAGGATTGAGGGAGAGGATGGAAATGAACCTTGAAGAAGAAGATCCACAGGATTGACTGAGCACTCCTTTAAGAACAAGGATACCTCAAGAACAAAGGGGCCCTTCCTCTAGTGCTAATTCTATTGGTGCAAAATCTGGTTGATGCCGGATCGAATTGGAGTTAAGGAAGAAGAGGTCGCTGTTGGTGACCTGCAAAATAAAGTTTCATCTAGAGTCGGTGGTGGTGGCTCTGGCAAGATCCTCCGATGATCAAGTCAGCTCTTTTGGTCAATAGAAATAGAGTGCTCAGAAAAGAACTCAGCAGAATTTTGGAAAGAAGAAGAAAGCTTAGAGAAAACATATCTGGAGGATCTCTTTTTATAGATGGAGCCTGTAGCAGACTGATAGTGATAGCCATAACCATCCGGTAGTGGACCGCTCAGGATCATGTGGGATTTGTTATGGAGAGAGGCACCACCTGTAGCAGACTGATAGTGATAGCCATAGCCATCTGGTAGTGGGTCGCTCGAGGCCATGCAAAATTTGTTATGGAGAGAGGTGCCACCTATAATAGACTGATAGTGACAGCTGTAACCATCCGGTAGTGGATCGCTCGGGGCCACGTAGAGTTTATTATGGAGAGAGGTGTTTGTTATCATGATGTGCCCGTTCGTCGAGATTTAATAGTTGAAGTTCGAAGGAAGCAGGCATTGGTTGGTGAAGAGCTTTGACATACATCAATTCTAGAGGAGTTTGGACTCCTAAAGAGAATACGGCTAGAGAGGATCATCCAGAAGGAATGCTAATTGAAATCTGGAAGTAATCCATTAGAGGAATCCATATGGAATTCAATTGATAGAGAAGTCCAAAAGGAGTCTGATTGATGGAGAAGTTCGATTGAAGAAGAAGTCTGGAAGAAGTTCAGCTGAAAGAAATGTTTGGAAGGAGTTCAACCGCTGGAGGAGTCCGAAAGGGGTTCGACTGTTGGAGGAGTTCGGATGCTAGAGGAGTCCGAAAGAGATTCGACCGCTGGAGGAGTTTGGCTACTGAAGGAGTTCGGAAGGGGTTCGGCCGATAGAGAAAGAATTTTCGATCAAAGCTCTTTCGTAATTACCAGTTACATTAGGCTAAGCATCAGATTGGACTTCGATGGGAGCGAAATTTATCCCTAATAGTTACGATATGTAAAATTGATCATAAAAACTTTAGATTAGATCTAATGATTTTTTATGATATTTTTGAAGGGTGTAATCTAAAATTTATCATGAATTAGTGTTTAAATTAGATATAAATAATTTCATGATTTTTTATGCGGAGTACATAGTTTTAGATTAAACCTGAATAGGATGTTAGAAAGGTTCTATTCGCCTATCGAGCTGGCTATCTCAGGAATCGAGCCAGCTCGACCAGCATGCCAACTATGAGATGGTTTCTAGATTGATATACTAGCTAGCTCGATCAGGAACCAAGCCAGCTCGACTTCAATTCGGGCTGGCTCGGATAGGATCCGATCCTGCTTGACTGGAACGATGGCCTTCAAGCCTTTTGCCCGAGTCGACTATCTCAGAAATTAAGCCAGCTCGGCTTTTACTTAGGCCATCTTGGATGGGATCTGAGGCAGCCTGACTAAGAAGTTGGCTGAATGTTACAATTGGCTAATTTTATGAGATCAAACATACATCTAGTGCTTGTTTATAAAATAAGTCAATCCATTTTTGAAATGAGTCGATCTATTTAGTGAAATGATACTAGGATGTAAAGAACCTTTTAAAAATTTTAAAAAATATTTTTGAAATGCTGAATCCCAACCCTCAACCTTAAACTTAATTGAGAATTAAACATCATGAAATAGAATCTAGAATTATGAATTAAAGATCCTAAGTCATTGATCATAAAATGTCGGTTATCGGATTAGTCGAATTAGATCCATTAATTGGGTTAGACCTAAGATTACTTAAAGAATGGACTAAATTAGAGTAATTGATCAAATCTAACCACGTGTTGATTTAGATTAGATCAAAAACTTTATAGACCAAATTATAATAGTTGTAGTTGGTTAAGCCCATGCCTTTAATGAAGACCAAATGGACTTAATTTATGGCTATGCAGCCGAACCTAAAATTGGTAGGTTGGTCAAATTGAAACTAATAAACTAGATGGTGTCTAAGGTAAGTCTGGCAGCTCAAACCAATGATTTCTAATTGGGAGCTACCTGCATTGATTTGGTCTTTGATAGTTAATGGCATATCCCTTTCACTGATTTCACTTACTTGGCCATCCTAGTGAACTAGATTTTGATTAGACCACTTGGTGATTTAGGCTCATCCATGTCAATTAGGTAACTTAGTTTGATCGATTTAGGTGCTCCTAATGCTAGTTCTAATTAGGTTCTTATTGATTAGACTTGGTGAAGTCTGTGGGAGGATCCAAATTGGTTGGTCATTTCTTCTTAAAATTGATTAAAACATTTTCTAAAATTATTAGGTCCTTGAAATGATAAAGTTATGGTGATAACTAAGAGCCCCCCATTAAGTTGAGTGATAATGGGTCCTTAAAATTATAAGGTCCAATTTTTCTATTTTGAAATTTTATTTAGTTAAGATGTTCTAGGTGGAGTCCAGTATTAGGATATGCTATTATCTTTGAGTTAGTCCAGAAATTTTTTACTAAGGTATTCATCTTCTCAATCTGATCGAAGAACTTTAAGAGATTTTTTGATCTATTTTTTTACTTCATGTCTGAATTTTTTTAGCTTTTCAAAGGCCTCAGACTTATGACGTATAAGGTACACATACCCATACCAAGAAAGATCAACCATAAAGATAATGAAGTAGAGAAAACCTCCTCTAGTCGGCACATTAAATGGGCTACAAATATCTGTTTGCACCAAAACAACTCTATGGTCCTTTCCCCATGTTCCATAAAGAGTAGCTTGATCATTTTACCTTGAAGGCATGATTCACAAATTAGATATGACTTGAATGTTAACGGACTCAATAGTCTAGTTTTCTCCAATCTATTAATCATGTCTTCTCGAATGTGACCTAGCCTTAAGTGCCATATGTACTGTTTGTTAATACTATCTCCAAGTCATTTAGGTCCTATGACATTCATACTTTGTCGATGTAATTAACAGAAACAACTATATATAACTAGAAGAGACCATTAATAATGAAACCACTATTAACTTTATTATTTCCAAAATAAATGTTATAGTGGTCCATATAAAAACTAATTACGTAATCTTCCTACATCAAGTAGGAGATAGAAATTAGGTTCTTGCTCACAGCAGGTACAAAATAACAGTCCCTAAGAATCAAAATGCTTTTCGATGGTAGTCATAGAGGGTACATTTCCATAGCCATAGCAGCAATCTTTGCTTCATTTCCAATGCATAGGATCATTTCGCCATCCCTCAGCCTCCTGATATCCTCAAAATCTTATAAAAAAGTATACAAATGTGTACTAGATCCAGAGTCAAGCACGTAACTGGATGTAGAAGAAATCATTAAGTTTATTTCTATAATGAGCATACCTTTAGAAGGTCCATAGTCCCTCTTGTTCTTTAATGTCGCCAGGTAAGCTGGGCAGTTCTACTTCCAATGGCCATCAGAGTTGCAGTGAAAATACATTTTCTTCTCACTGGCCTTCTTCTTCGATTTTACCTTCTTCTCCTTCTTCCCGTCAACTTTCTGTTTCTTCACAAACTTCTTTTTCTTCTTAGAAGACTTTCTTTTGAAAGAAGTCTGCTCCACAGCAAGTTTAGAGCCCTTTAAACTCTTCAAGGTTCCCTTAGTAGTGACAGCATGTTCATAAGCTCGGTCAAGAAGCACTAGATCTTATTCATATGAATGTTTACAATAAACTATCCATATGAATCAGTTAAGAACTGCAAAATTAGATCAATCTGCAAGTTCTTGTCCATGGACATGGTAAGCTTCTCAAGCTCTTTCAGGTCCTTGATCATTGACAAGCAGTGATCATAAATCGACTGCCCATCATGCATCGATGCTTTGAAGAGTTGGTTGGATACTTCATAGCGAGCTCTGCAGCTCTGCTCACCATATAGCTCTTCTAGGTGAGCCAGCATTTGCCTAGTAGTCCTCATATCCTCATGTTGGTGCTACAATTCTTTTGACATCGACACCAACATGTAGTACTTAACCTTGTTATTATCATCTAACCACTTCTCATAAGACGCTCTCTGACCTATGGTCAGACAAGCTGGTAGAAGGAAAAGGTCTTGATCAAAGACATTGGTCAATTTCTCAAAACTCAAAACTATTTTCAAGTTTTGGAGCCAATTCTTGAAATTTGGCCGAGTGAACCTATTGGTCTTTAGGATTCTAGTTAGGGGATTGGAAGCAACATGATTCCTATAAAGAGTTAAAGTTTCTAGTTAGTCTTTTATATTTAACTTAACTAATTTATTTTAATAATTTTATTTTAAAAGTAAATTAGGGCTTTCACTATTTTTTTGGATCTCTATACTCTCTTGGAAAAGATGCAAAAATCTTCATGATCAAAGATTTCTAGCGGATGCTGCGATTCCACCAATTGACTCATACCTCACTTGATAGTTATTGGTGATGAGTCAGCTGATGAGTGGATAATTCTTATCCAATGTTTCTCTAAATACATTGTAGCCAACTCCAATCTCTAATTCATGAAGCTCACCATCTTCGAAATATTGTTCCACTCCTTATTTAAGTCAGACCCATAATTTGCATGAAATAAAATCATGATTGGAACCCTCACAGTATCCGAAATATTGAGCCCAACCCTTTCTCCATCTCATAGCATCCAATGTCTAATAGTATGGTTGCATCTTTCTGGTGCAATTGAACCACTATATCCAGCTGAGAACAATCAACCCCGGGAAGGGCCCATACAACTATAGTGGTGGAAGATTGCATGACTTAATATTTTACAAAAAGATTTAGTTTAAGTCTTATCCTTAATTTATCATAACTATTATGACTAACCTAGTAGCATGGGTTAGCTTGAATTATTGACAACCCAATACAAAATTGAATCAATCCAATTGGCAAGATAAATGAGATCAGTGGGAGGGATATACTATTAACTCGCTGTAGACTCATCTAGGCGAGTAGCACTTAATTAATGACCACTGGTCATATCTGTAAGGACTTACCTTCGACACCAATTTGTTAATTTATAATTAATCAAGTTAGCCTACAATCTAGACTTGAATCGCTGAGCCAAATTAAGTCTTAAGATGATTGATAATATATGGTTGTTAATCGATCTTGACCAAACTTATAACTATTTAGGCTAGTCAAAGAGCACTCTTGATCCCATCCTAAGCAATACTTGATTCAGTTTGATCAACCACTCATGCTAGACCTAATCAAGCTATCCATACCCTGAACCCATGTATTATAAAAATGTCTTAGATCTTTTAATTCATAATTTTAGATGTATTTATTTTTATAACTTAATTCTAAATTAAGTGTAACAAGGGTTCATGTTTAGATATCAAAACTATTTTAAATCTAAATAAAGTTCAAAGTATGAAAAATAGATCTTAGAATTTATGGATCTAAGGTTTAGCAAAAAGTAAGTTTATCTTTTCACTATTCTTCTTCATGAGAACCATCACAGTGGCACCCCTACATGCCATAAGAGCACTCCATCAAATGGGAAGAGAGGGTCTTAAAAGCCCTTCTTTCTCTTATGACTAGATGGCCATGGTGACTATCTCATTCTAAGTACTATGCCACTAAGATTTAGATCTATATTACACATATATTTCATATATGAAATTTGATCTAATCATGCTTTGAACACATATATCTCATGTATCTATATCTCATGCATTTATGATCTCATGCCATTTTTTATCTCATCAAAAATATAATCTAGATCTATGTAATCTTGATCTATGAATCATCAACCTGGCTTTGATACTGGCCAATTGAAGAAACTTTGCTACTAGCCGGATTGGATCAGATCAGATGTAGTAGAATTTTTAAAATTTTAGTCCCAATCTGACTTAGGATTCATAGATCTAATTACAAACATTAGCAAATAAAGCTTCTATCTAAGCATGCATTTAAGTGGTGATCATATCACCTAATGTGGGTAGATGATCTCCATAATCTAATGATCAAAAATTAGATCAAGGTCCATAGATCAGATGTGCACGTGTCCAGCCTCTACAAGTATTCACTCAGGCTCAAATCTGGATATCTTTTTCTGCTTTGATCTGAGTTCAGCAAGATAGATCTAGATCTTCTGGATCTGCCTTTGATCTGTTTGTCAGTAGTACTTCGATCAGCATATGATTGGTTCTTCTTCTTCTTTTATGCAAGTAGCACTCAACTTCTTGAATGCTTGATTAGCCCAACTCCTTTAGGCATGGGGGGGGAGGGAGAGGGAGAGAGAGAGAGAGGGAGAGGGAGAGAGAGAGAGAGAGAGAGAGAGAAAGTGGAGAGGAGAGGGAGGAGGCATGGAGGAAGAGAGGCAAGGCTTACAATTTCTAAAATTGCAATGCTAAACTCTTTAGCAGGTTCCTTATTTATACAAATAGAGAACTAGGAGTCCTTGGACTTTAAATTATTGACTGGGTCAAATATTTAAAGCAGAAGCACTCCCCACAACTGATCTGGCACCCCACCACTCTTCTACATGATTTTTGTCAAACAAAAATCACTTGGGCATGTGCTACTCTTATCCAAATAAGAGTGGTTGGTGCCTTTTTTTAATCTTCTCCAATTTGAAATAAATCAAACACTTTTGACCCATTCAAAACTGTAACGTCCCTTTGTTTGAAGTTTTAAACCAAAACAAAATCTCTTTTTATCCATATCCATAAGGGGGCACACGCCAGATGAAAGGAGGCTTGCATCCTCTTATTCTCTCTCTTAGAAGTGGATGGTGCACACACCCAAAAGAATAATAGGGGGCGTGTGCCCCTTATGTGCAAAGGAAAAGTCAAAGATAGGGGGTGCCCCTCACTTGGTGCCCCTTTATCCTCATCCACTTGTGGAGATCAATACATGCCAATTGATGGTGTCCAGGCAAGCCAAATCCAATTTGGCTAAGTCCTATCTAATAGAAAATGCAAAGCGGGAGAAAATTGGGTTCAATCATGTGCTAGCATGATTGCCTTGAACCCAATTGGATCAAATCCAAATTAATCGAACTGAATGAGTCCAATTGAAAACATCCAGAGCCAAAAACCTTGATTGTGTGACTCCATAGGTTCAATTATTTATGGTAATGGGATATATCTTTACATCATCGAAACTTCTTTTGATGGATCAAAAGTTTTTTTGATTCAACCAATTAAAATTATCGATCATTAAGATAATTCTAATTGGTCCCTAATTTTTGAGTGACACCAAACAGTATATGGTGGTAACCCATCAGAACTGAATAAGAACCTCTCACTACAGTTATTGTATGATTCGGTTGTTTTATCAGGAGTCTTGATAGGATCGAGGTTAAGGTTAACTCGTCAAATCTCTTACCTGTCAGATGATAGAATCAATCGATTCAAGTATGATATGAAATCCTAATAGAAACTTCTTTCTATTATTTCACACTGCCATAGCCATGGGCTTTAGTACTCAATCTTATAATCACCATAGGACTACTCCTCCTCTACTAAGGTTAATAGATTTCATCTTAGTACGATCTAATTTCTACAATAAACATACTATAGCCAACATATGCCTTAGGATTCCATATGACTAGAAGATTAAGTGTGGTGTAGTCAAATTATAACACCCTCAAGGTAAACTACCGATGTACCTCAGTTCAGAGAGCCAGACATACAACTGCAGTAATGAGCAAGTCATTGATGAGAAGGTAGACTTTCTTATAACTGCTCAAAGTTGGTCATGCTCAGTATCCTTGTTCTTAATAAGCATCTATATTTTCACTCTAGTATCTTTACACCATAGATTCAAGACTCATCTACTCAAATAAAATGATCATGCACCAATCTTTCAGATCGATCACCATCCTCATGATGATCCTACGATCGGAAGTAGTTTATGAGTTAATTATGATAACATATATCTCAAATTCTCAAAACTTAATAATAAGTATTATCATGTTCATTAATCCAATAGATGATTCATAGAAACAAATCAACATAGATGTGAATGATAAAATAATCCAAAGTTTATTTATAAGTCAAAAATTTTAAATTATGCCTACAGAAAGTTTTACATGCATTGGTCAATCTAACTTTTAGGGCATACATGAAAGAAAAACCTATTTTTTCTGCATAGGATCGTTCAGATTTGATTGGATCTAAAAAAATATTTTAAAAAATTATTTCTAAAATTTTAATCAAATCTAAGAGTTCTCAGATCTGATCATAGAGATCTGATATTAAAGATTGAAAATAAAATTAAATTAGATTTAATTTCAAGTACTTGATTTGGTAATCTAATTATCCTGTGATGATCCTATTGATTCCTGAGGTTCTGAAAGGAGCCACGCACACACCTGGCTTCTACTAATATCTACTTGGGCAGGATCTAAACATCTTTTCCTCATGAATCTCTCCTCCAAAAATTAGATCTGGATATGATTTGAAAAGCCTTCAAAATAACTTCTGAGGGCAGCCTATTCGTCTCACGAACACTGTCGCGTAGATGCTGAATCATGTGCCAAAAACCTTGGGCCTTTAACTCAGATTTGTGCCTAACTTTTTAGACATGTAGAAGAGAGGAAGAGAGAGGATAGCAGTAGTTTGGATATTAGAGGGAAGGCTCCTTTAGGTGTAAAGAAAATAAATTACATTAAGGCAATTTTGTGAGAAGAGTTCTTATACAAGACATAGTGCCATAAAGAGTCC
The DNA here is from genome assembly GCA_006176705.1 of Cocos nucifera. NCBI lineage: Eukaryota > Viridiplantae > Streptophyta > Magnoliopsida > Arecales > Arecaceae > Cocos > Cocos nucifera. The sequence goes on from QRFJ01001350.1 coordinate 100,813, forward strand.
CTTTTTGACTAAAAACCTTATTAATTCAACCATTGGGACCCTTAGACCTGATCTCCACAAAAAAAAACTAGATCCCCTCTAGTTTTGATGCCAAAAATCCATCCAGAAGGTTGCAGCATGAAAGGATAAGGAAGAGGCCATGTGCATCTAGGACTCATCCCTCAAGAGTTTGATTGAAATCAAACTCTATCAAAACCTAGTCTAGACACCTCCAAAAATCACAAAATTTTGCACACCTAAAGAATAACTCATTCCCTATCATATAACCAAAAATTAGAGCAAAATATTTTTTAAAGAATTTTTTAAAATTCTCTGATCATGTGATCCTCGATTCTCTCAACTGGGTCAACTATTGACCCTAGTCCAATTGCACTAAGAATAAATTTAATTTTCATAATTAATCTGACTTAGACTTAATTTAGTTAGATGAAAAAAAAATCATTCAAGATATAGAAATGAGTCAAATCAAATTTGACTCGATTGCGATGTATTAGAAAGATTACAGAAGGAGAAAGTCAGGCTCAATTGTGTGCTAGCATGATTACCTTGAACCTGATTGGATCTAATCCAAATCAATTGAACTAGGTTAGCTCAATTGATGACATCCAGACCCTAATCCTTATTTGCGTGATCTAGTTAGATTCAATTTCGTATGGTAATGAGACATACCATGATCTCCATCATCGATATCATCAAAATCTTTCGATGGATCAGAATTTTTCTGATTCATACAATTAGAATGATCGGTCATCAAAATCATTCTAATTGCTCTCAAAATCCATCAGTGACACCTAGCAGTATATGGTGGCAACCCATCAAAATTAAAAGTGAACCTCTCGGTGTAGCTACTTGTGTGATTGAAGTTCTTTTATCTTGAGCTCTGATCAGGATTAGGGTTAAGGTGAACTCGTCAAATCCCTAGTATCTGTCATATGAATGTAATCATTCGATTCGAGTCCGATGTGAAAACTCTTAAATAGAAACTCTTTCTATCATATTTCACTCTACCATGGCCATGGACTTATGGACTTGATTCTCATGATCATCATAGGGCTACTCCTCTATCCACCGAGGTAGATAGATTCCATCTTGATGCAATCCAGTTCCTACAATGAACATGCTATAGCCAACATACACCTCAGGGTTCCGATATGGCTAGGAGATCCGAGTTAATGGTGTAGTCAAACTATAACACCCTCAAGGTGAATTATGCGATGCATCTCAGGTCAAAGAACCAGACACACTACTGCAGCATCGAGCTCAGTTCATCGATGAGAAGGTAGACTTTCCTTAATGACTACTCGAGGTGGTCACGCTCAGTGCCCTCATTCTCTAACGAGTACCTTGTACTCTCGCTCCAGGTGTCTCCACACCGTAGACTCAAGACTCATCTACTAAAGAAAGAAGCGATTGTACACCAACCTTCTGGATCAATCACCATCCTCATGATGATCCTATGGTCGGGAGCAATTTTATGAGTTAATAATGAAAATTATTCATGTCTTAAATTTTCAACTCTTGAAAATATGAATTATCATTACCATTAACTCAAAGGATGTATCACAGACACTTTTAAATACACACTATGTGATAGAAAATAATCCATTTTTTATTAATTTATAGTCAAAATTATAAAATTTTGCCCCTAGAAGTGTATTACAAGTGTCAGCCAATTCTGGCTTCTAGGGCACATATATCTAACAATCTCCCACTTGATCCTAAAGCCAATTGGCTACAAGTCTAAGTTCCCATCTTCTCAAGGTGGGCTTCGATCTTCTGCTGGTCCCAACGGCTTTGTAAGTGGGTCTGCCACATTATCTGCATGGAGTTGACTCTCTTGACCTCGATGTAACCCTTCTCGAGGTAATCATGGATGAGGTGGAATCGCTGCTTTGAATGTGCTTGGATTTTTTATGAGACCTCGGCTTCCTTAGCTAAGGGCTATGGTGCCATTGTTGTCGCAGTATAGAGGAATGGCATCTGATGGCATTACTCCGAGTTTCTGTGGCAAACTTCTTTATACCAGAATGCTTCCTTTGCAGCTTTCTGATACTATAATGTACTTCTGCTTCCATGATGGAATCTGCTATCACAGTCTTGCTTGGAACTCTTCCAGCTGACAGCACCACCATTGCACACAAACAGACTCCCAGATGTCGACTTTCGATCATCTATATCAGGACATGAAAATCCGAGTCTGTGTATAACCCTGGACTTGGAGTTCTCCATTACCAAAGAACAACATGAACATATCCTTAGTTCTTCTCAAGTACTTAAGGATACATTTCACAGAAGTCCAGTGTTCTTCACCTTGGATTTGACTGATATCTGCTTGTGACACTCACAGCATGGGCTATATCAGGTCGTGTACATAGCATGGCATACATGAGGCTCCCTATTGCAGAAGCATAAGGGATCTTGCTCATGCATTCTATTTCCTCAGGTGTGCTTGGGGCACATCTTCTTGGAAAGATGAATACCATGTCTGAAAGGGTATTAATCCCCTCTTAGAGTTTTCCATACTAAACCTCTTTAGTACTTTCCTCTATGTACATCTTCTGTGAGAAGTCCTAGCATCCTATTCGGTCTATCCCTATAGACCTTAATTTCCTAGAATAAAGGATGCTTCACCTAGGTCTTTCATGGAGAATTCCTTTTGGACAACCATATTTTGACTGTATGGTCAACATGGGAATATCATTCCCAATAAGGAGGATGTCATCCACGTACAATACGAGGAAGACAACAGCGCTCCCACTGATCCTTTTTGAATAACATACGGTTTCTCTTCATTCATTTGATGAAACCAAACTGATTTTGATCACATCATTGAAAATGAGTGTTCCAGCTCCGAGATGCTTGCTTAAGTCCATATATGGACCTTTGCAGCTTGCAAACCTTGTGATCAGTATCACTGGATGTGAAACCTAGCGGCTGTTCCATATAGATATCTTCCTCAAGATATCCATTTAAGAATGACCATTTTTCACATCCATTTGCCATATTTCATAATCGAAATAGGCTGCAATAGGCAAGCAATGTGCGGATGAATTTTAGCATAGCCACTGATGGGAAAAGGTATCCTGATAGTCAATGCCTTCGTGCTTGACTATAACCTTTTGCCACTAGTCTAGCCTTGAATGTCTCCACATTTTCCATCTGCACCAATCTTTCTCTTGAAGATCCATTTACACCCAATAGGTACTATACCTTCTGGTGGATCTACCAAGGTCCAGACTTGGTTTGAGTGCATCGAGTCAATTTCTGACTTCATTGCCTCTAGCCAGCCAATTTCTCGAAGTCGATATCTGATATCGCCTCGTTGTATAGATTTTGGGATCATCACCATGAGCACCATTACCTTCATGAGGAACATTTTCTCTACATCCTCTAAAATAATACCTAAGTATCCTTTCAGGAGGACGGAAAACTTCTTTCCGAATCTATGAGGTGGAGGAGGTAGTGATTCTTACTTGGCTCAATCCTGATTTGGTTTCCATAGGGTTCCTTAGCTCGTTGCTACTTAGTGAGACTTTCTCATTGAAGCCTTAATCTGCCTTTCCAATGCCACCTATCTTGAATAAACTATTTTTCAAGAAAGATGGCATGTCGACTCACAATCACATTGTGGTCTTCTGGAAATGTAGAAATAGTATCCTAATGACTCTTTAGGATATCCTATGAATCGAAGCTCTAAAAGGATCCTATAACTCTAACTTGTCTCGCATCTGTTGTCTCTTTGACATGAGCTGGACAACCCCAAATTCTGAGATGTGACTCAGACTTGATTTCTTACCATGCCATATCTCATACGGTGTAGGTAGGAACGATTTTAGAGGGAAAACCCTATTCAGTAGATAAATATATAGCGGTCATTAGACTAATGATGTCCCCAAAGAAACTCAGGGAGGTCCGTGAAACTTATCAGAGGATCGAATCCATAATCTAATAGATGTTCGATTTCTTTATTCTAAAATTTTGTTGAGTTAAGATATTTTAGGTGGAATCCATTGAGGGACTATGCCATTTTGCTTAAGATAGTCTAGGAATTCCCGACTAAGGTATTCACCTACTCGATTTGATTGAAGAACCTTAATGGATTTTCTAATTTATTTTTCTTCTTCATGTCTGAATTCTTTGAACTTTCCAAAAGCTTTAGAATTATGTCGCATCAAATACACATACCTATACCGAGATAAATCATCGATAAAGGTGATGAAGTAGATATAGTTGCCTCTAGTCGATACATCAAATCGACCTCACACATCACTACATACAAGGGCAATTAGATCTATGGCCCTTTCCTCATGTCCTATAAAAGGAAGCTTGGTCATTTTGCCATGAAGACATGATTTACAAATCGGATATGACTTGGAAGTCAATAGACTCAGTAGTCCGAATTTCTTTAATTTGTTAATCCTGTCTTCTGCTATATGACCTAGCCTAAGGTGCCACAGATACCTATTGTTTAGACTATCTTTAGGTCATTTTGATCCTATGGCATTCATGTTTCGCTCAATATTGAAAATAGAAACATCAATATGTAATTGATAGAGATCATTTATAAGGTAACTACTTGCAATTTTGTTTCTTTCATAAAAAATATTACAATGATCCTTAAAAAAACTAATTACATAGCCTTCCTATGCTAAACATGAAACAGAAATCAAATTCCTACTTACTGTAGGAACATAAAAATAGTCTCTAAGAACTAAATCTAATCCTAATGGTAAACATGGAGGGTAGGTTCCCATGGTCACTGCAACAACTCTTGCTCCATTTCCAACGCATAGGATTATCTCACCATCCCTCAGTCTCGTACTATCCTTAAGATCCTGTATAGAAGTGCATAAGTGAGCACTAGAACCAGAGTCAAGCATCCAACTAAATGCAGAAGAAACCATAAGGTTAGATTCTATAACGAGCATACCTCCAAAAGGACCTGCCTCCTTCTTGTTCTTCAGGCTGGCCAGGTATAAGAGGCAGTTTCACTTCTAATGACCATTTGTGTTGCAATTAAAATATTTTTCTTTGTCAGTGGCCTTCTTCTTTTGCTCTGCCTTCTTCTTCTTCCCATCATCCACCTTCTGCTTCTTCATGGACTTCTTCTTCTTTCCAAAAGATTTTTTCTTGGAAAAAATCCACTCCACTGTAAGTACTGAGCCTTTAGAACTTTTTATAGAAAGCTCGACAGTAACCAACATATTCATAAGTTCTGCCTAAGTATTCTATAGTTTATGCATATGGTAGCTCATGATGAACTGCCCATATGCATCAGTCAAGGATTGCAGAATTATATCAATCTATAAATCCTTGTCCAACTTGATACCGAGCTTCTCAAGCTCTTCTAAGTCCTTGATCATCATAAGATAATGATCTTGGATCGACTTTCTATCATGCATTTGAGCCTTAAAAAGTCTTCTAGTGACTTGATATTTGGTTGCATGACTTTGTTCACCAAACAACTCTTGCAGATGAGCCAAAATTTAGCAGCTAGTCTTAATGTGTTCATGTTGGTGCTGGAGCTTATCAGACATCGAGCCTAACATATAATACATGGTTTTGTTATCATCATCCATCCACTTCTCTAGAGATGCTCTCTGATCAGTGGATGGATGGGCTGGTAAAGTGGGAGGATCTTGTTCCAACAGATGAGTCAACTTCTCAAAATCCAAAATAATTTTGAAGTTTCGAAGCTAATCCTTGAAGTTGGGTCTGGTCAGTCTATGGGTGTCCAGGATATAGGCTAGTGGGTTGGACGCAGATATTTTCCTATAGAGAGTCAAAGTTTCTAATTAGATTTTGTAATTAAACTTAATCAATTTATTTAAAAATTTTATTTTTAAATAAATTAGGCCCCCACTATTTTCTCAAATTTCTACACTCCCTGGGCAGAGATGCAAAAGTCTTCATGATCAATTGATTACTAGTGGATGGTGCGGTCCCACCAACTGGCTCACCACCTCATCTAACAGTTATTGATGATGAGGTCAATGCCAATGAGTGGAACAACTTCTTATTCCAATGAATTCTTCTAATCATGGTGCACCTAATCCTGATCTCTAATTCATGAATCTCATCATATTCAGAATATTGATCCACTTCTTAGTTAAGACAGACCCACCAATTGTACGAATTGGATTTCTAATTGGATCCCACACCATAATCAAAATATTGAGCCCAATCCATCCTCCAATCCATAGCATCCAATGCCTAATAGATATGATTGCATCTTTTCGATACAATTGAGCCACTATAACCAGTCAAGAACAATCAACCCCGGGAAGGGGTCGCACATCTACAATGGTGGAAGACCAATTGACTTAATCTTTTCTTAGGAAGATTCAATTTAGGTCTCTTAGACTTGACTCAGTCATAATGGTTATGACAAGCCAAGTGGCATGGGTTAGCTCAAACTATTAGCCACCTCAAATCAGAACTGGATTGACACAAATAGCCAGTAAAATGAGATCGATGGAAGGGATATGCCATTAACTCGACAAGAATGCATTTAGATCGAGTAGCCCCAAATTAAAAATCAACCGATCATATCTGCCAAATTTACCTTAGACACCAAATTATCGAACCAAAACTAATCGAATTAGCCTACAATTCAGGTTCGATCCACGAAGCCAAATTAGTACTTAATTTAATCGATCACATGTGGCTATGAGTCGACCTTGACCTAGACTTACAACTATTGGGCTGGTCAATTCTAAGTACTTTTGATCCCACTTAACCAACTCCTGATTCGGTTTGATCAACCACTAGACCTAATTATGCTATCCAAGCTCGAACCCAATTTTATGAAAATATCTTAAATTTAAAAATTTTTAATTTTAGACCTAATTAGTTTCACAATCTTAATTCTTAATTAAATTTGGATTCATAAACAAAAAAATATGTATAAAATCCTAGGATTTCAGGATCTAAGATTTTGCAGAAAAATAAATTTTGATTTCTAATTAAGGATGAACGTGCAGCACCCCTACACACCATAAGAACACCCTATTGAATGGAAGGAGAAGGCCTTTAAATCCTACTTTTGTTCTTATGACAGGATGGGCAAGAGGAACATCTTAATCATAAATATAATTGAAACTACAAAACTAGTTAGATCTAGATCATATATCACATATATAATTAATGATCTAACTAATACATGCTTTGCATATATCTCAAGTATCATCACTAAATTAAACATGCATATTTTTCAGATCTAAAATATCATATATAATATCTAAAAAATAGATTTAAATTTGATCATATCAAAATAAAACTATTCTAGATAATTTGTAGAACTATTCTACAACTAGTCTAAACATGCATCTTTTCATTTCACATATGAGTAAATCAAAAATTAAAAACTTTATTTTTTACTTTTTAGATCTGATTACAATAATTATAATATCAAAAAAATAAAAATTCAATAGATCTAAAATTATATTTAATAAAATTAATAATATTATTATACTAGACTACACATAGAACTATTATATTCCCAGTCTAGTTATGCATCTCAAACATATTAGATCTACATGATTTAATTTTAATTTTTTGATTTCAAATCTAATCACATATGATGTGACATCTAAAACTTTTTAATATTAGATTAAAAAAATAAAATTAGATCTAAAATAGATCTGAAGAACTATAACCTGACTCTGATACCAGTTGAAGGAAAAATATATTTTTTTGGCATAGGATCGTTCAGATTTGATTGGATCTGAAAAAATATTTTAATTTTTTTTTTCTAAAATTATAATTTAATTTGAGATTTTTTGGATTTGATCATGGAGATCTGATATTAAAAGTTAAAAATAAAATTAAATTAGATTTAATTTTAAGTACCTGATTTGGTAATCTAATTATCCTACGATGATTCTGTTGATTCCTAAGGTTCTAGAAGGAGCCACAGACGCGTATGGCCTCTACCAGTATCCATTTGGATATGATCTGAATGTCTTCTGCTCATAAATCTCTCCTTTAAAAGTCAATTCTGGATCTAATTTGAAAAGTCTTCAAAATGACTTCTGAGGGCAGCCTGTTCGTCTCACGAACACCATCACGTAGATGCTGAATCTTGTGCCAAAAATCTTAGACCTTCAACTCAGATTTATGCCTAACTTTTTAGGCATATAGAAGAGCAGGAGAGAAAGGATAGAGGGGGTGTGGATATCAGAGGAAAGGCTCCTTTGGGTGTAGAAAAAATAAATTACTTTGAGGCAATTTCATGAGAAGAGTTCTTATACAAGACATAGCGCCATAAAGAGTCCCTTTTTGACCAAAAATCTTATTAATTCAACCATTAGGACTCTTGGACCTGATCTTCACAAAAAATACTAGATTCCAATTTGTTTTGATGCTAAAAATCCATTTGGAAGATGGTGGCATGAAAGGACAAGGAAGAGTCCATGTGCGTCTAGGACTCTTCCCTCAAGAGTTTGATCCAAATCAAACTCTATCAAAACCTAGTTTAGGCACTTCCAAAAATCACAAAATATTGCACACCCAAAGCATATCTCATGCTAAATAACATATCCAAAAATTAGAGCAAAATAATTTCTAAAGAATTTTTTCAAATTCTCTATTCATGTGACCCTCAATTCTCTCAATTGGGTCAACTATTGACCCTAGTCCAATTGCACTAGGAATAAATTTAATTTTCATAATTAATCTGACCTGATTGTATTCTAGTCAAATGAAAATAAATTAATTCAAGATACAAGAATGAGTCAAATTAAATTCAACTTGGTTGTGATGAATCAGAAAGGTTACAGAAGGAGAAAGTCAGGCTCAATCATGTGCTAGCATGATTACCTTAAACCTGATTGGATCTAATCCAAATCAATTAAACTATGTTAGCTCAATTGATGACATTCAGATCCAAATTCTTATTTGTGTGATCTAGTTAGGTTCAGTTTCGTATGGTAATGAGACATGTTGTGATATCCATCATCGACATCATCGAAATCTTTCGATGGACCAGAATTTTTTTGATTCATATAATTAGAATGATCGATCATCAAAATCATTCTAATTACTCTCAAAATCCATCAGTGACACCTAGCAGTATATGGTGGCAACCCATCAAAATTGAAAGTGAACCTCTCGATATAGCTACCTGTGTGATTGGGTTCTTCTATCTTGAGCCCCGACAAGATTAGGGTTAAGGTAAACTCATCAAATCAAATATCCATCATATGAATTAATCATTCGATTCGAGTCCTATGTGAAACTCTTGTAAAAACTCTTTCTATCATCTTCACTCCACCATGGCCATAGGCTTATGGACTCGATTCTCATGATCATCATAGGGCTACTTCTCATCTACCGAGGTAGATAGATCTCTTATTGGTGCAATCCAATTTCTATAACGAACGTACTGTAGCCAACATATACCTCAGGATTTCGAATGGCTAGGAGATTGAGTAATGGTGTGGTCAAACTACAACACCCTCAAGGTGAATTATCGATGCATCTCAGATCAAAGAACAAGATACACTATTGCAACATCGAGCCAGTCATCGACGAGAAGGTAGACTTTCTTATGAATGCTTGAGGTGGACATGCTCAATGCCCTCGTTCTCTAATGAGTACCTGTACTCTCGCTTCGATGTCTCCATACCATGGACTCAACACTCATCCACTCAAAGAAAGCGATCATACACCAACCTTCTAGATCAATCACCATCCTCATAATGATCCTACGATTGAGAGCAGTTTATGAGTAAATTATGAAAATTCATGTCTTAAATTTTCAACTCTTTGAAAATATGAATTGTCATTACCATTAACTCAAAGGATGTATCACATACACATTAAATACACATTATGATAGAAAATAATTTTTTTATTAATTTATAATCAAAATTATAAAATTATTCTTAGAAGTGTATTACAAGTGTTAGCCAATCTGACTTCTAGGGCACACATCTAACAATACATCTAACATAGAGTCTAGTCTCTTGGTTGATCCCAGCAACAAAGTCTAAATTCATCAATAAAAGGATAAAAAATAAAGAAGAATCTATCCTTTCAATTATTGATAAAAAATGGAGTTCCTTTCAGCAAAGCATTGGCTCCTCTTGGTGGAGAGACATACTATAAATCAACGTTATGTTGGATTCTGGTACTTCTCTGATACCAATTGTTGGAGAGAAGAAGAACAAAATAGATGGCCGGTACCTAGGGCATAAAATTAGAACTAGAGAGAGAAGAGTAGAGAGTTTTAGGAAGAAAAGTTCAATTATATTCCACTCTATTGTAAAGATATAATACCTGAATTTATATATCCTAGGATTTTTGCTACACCATATGAATCCTAATAAACTCAAACCCTAGCTGAAAAACTCTCCTAGGCTAACCCAATACATGAAAGCACTCACTGATCCAATATCCATATGTCTCACATGCTGTCATCCCTAGATCTGAACCCGACCCATACTTGAGTTAGCCTCCTTAAGATCTTATTGGTCTAGGCCTTAAGACCCTAGGATAAAAGCATATCCTAGATCCAAATAGAAAATCCCATCCAGTTGTATTCCCTATCATCGAGCTAGCTCTATCAGGAGCTGAGCTGGCTCTGCTGTATCTCGTCTAAATCCTATCTTCTATCTGCCTGAGATAGCTGGCTTGACTACACCCCGAGCTGGCTCAATCTCAATCCAAGCTGGCTTGACTTTGTATCCGAGCCAAATCACTTATGTGTCAGCCCCTTGTTATGGCTGATTCTTCTCCTGACTTTGGTCCCTAGCTCCATCCTATATCCCAAGTCTCTAGAGCACCTACCAAGTCCTTCAAGATCCTCACATCTGAACCTCAAGTCCGTGCAGGAATACACGTCACCTTAACCTAGGACAACTCCTATCCTAGTCTTAGGACTCATACCCATCTTAGTCTCTTAGAGCCAACACCCTGGCTCCTCCTGTGGTCTCCTAAGACTTAGGAGCACCACATCAAATCCTACAATCTCCATCTTGGTATGCCCAAGCCTTGACACACCTAGCAATGTTCCCCTACATGAATCCACTATCGTTGCATGCCCTGATAGCTCTTTGTGCACACCTTGCCACTACCATTCTTCTTTAGCTGGTGAGCTTTCTTTAAAGCCTTTGAGATGACCACCTCCACTATTGAGGATTTTGCCTTGCTTCGATGCACCACCCTTGGAGTTGTAAGCACCCTTCTGCTTGGCCGTCACATCAACTATCTTGGATTTCTTAGAAGAATTTACAGCAATCCTATACTGGTGCTGGTTGCATATCCTGACACAGTCTCCTCAGAACTTCATCTATCCTCCCACACATGATGCACCATCTAAAACAGTGCATCTTCGGTGTTGGTGCTAGAATATTGATCCTCCTGCACTTCTTTGCTCTGAACTCATGTCAAAACGTTCTCCACTTATGAAGCCACCACTATCTGGTGCTCCATCTAAAATTGAAGTCTTCTTGTTGCCATAGAAGCTGACTCTATAATCGAATCCCCTGAGTACAATCACTTAATGCTGCACTGCTGAGACTGCTGCTGCATCTCGGACACCATCGCTATCCCTTCAGACGCTCTGCACTCCACAGACCTATCCAAAATCATCTTGGATACACCACACCCCATGAGTTCCTCTGAGACTACCAAGAGCTCATCTGACTCTTCACTTGTAGCTACTGAACTGATAGAATCCAAGTTTTCTCCTTTCTTGCACTTCTTCCAAAGCAAACATTTTTGCTTAAAGTGCCCTGCTTCACCACACTTGAATCATATCTTGGACCTCTTGCTACCCCTTCATTGATCCTTCTTCTTTCCTTGCCTTGGCCTCTATGAAACCATGAGACCCTCTTGGAAGACCTCTCCCTTCGTTATTCATTCCTGCTGCTCATTGGACCTTAGCACTGATATGATCTCCTCGTACATCAACGTCTCCTTACCATATGGCAACATCATCATCAACGGATCGAAGCTCTTGAGTAGCGAACACAGTAGTAATAAATTTTTATCCTCCTTTTCGAGATCCATCCCAATGTTGAGCAAATTCATGCTCATCCGATCGAACCACTGAATATGCCCCACAACATCCTCCCCCTTTATCATCTAAAGGTTGTACAGTTGTTTCATCAGTATCAACTTGTTGCATATATTCTTTCCTATATATAATTAGCATAACCTCGACCATAAACCCTTGGATGTCTTCTCATCCAATATGTCATACAACACCTCATCTATTAAACAAGCCCTAATCATGGCACATGCCTTTTTCTCTAAGAACATCCACTCCTTATCTGTCAACTCCTCCGACCTATCTTTTAAGATCGAATCTAGTCTATCTGAACCAGCAGATCCTCCATCCTAATCTTCCATATTATAAATTTTTTTTCATCAAACATCTCAAATCCTACATTCAACCCATTGTTCTCTGATAAGTACCACAAATTCATCAATAAAAATATTAATTTATTAATTAATTTATATTAATTTTTAAGAATTAATAATTAATTTATATATAATTTTTTAAAAAAATTATATTTTTATTAATTAAAAAGATAATTAAAAAATAATAAAAGTAAAAAAATAAAATTTTATTATCAATAGAAAGAGCTCATTTTTTTGATCATAATGAAATAAGTTTGAAGCAAAACAAAGCTAAAATGAAGAAGATATGAATTTCTAAAAAAATAAAAAAAAATTAAATAAAAAAAAAATGGCTTAGTCGGCTCCGCAAGCCAAGCCGTCAAAGTTGACTCAGCTGCAGAAGCCACCAGCCAGTCCATAATCTAGGCATGGACCGCTAGCTCAGTAAAATTTGATGAATCACAGCATGACCCGTGGCGGACCTAGACCCTTAAAGGGTCCACAGAAATCCATCGTAGCTCATAGGGTATTTTGGACTTTTCACTTCGCAACAGGAGGTGCTGATTAGTTACGGTCTGTGGTGCGGCCGGTCCACACGGTCCATGAGAATAGTAATTGCATGATCGAACGACTGTGATTGATTATGGTCAAGATCGGACGGTGGTGGTTATTTCTGGGTTTGATTCGAATTCTATCAGCGATCTGGCATGATCCGACAGCCAGAAAACCAACCAACGAAGATCCAACAATCCAGGAAGCTCCTGACTTGATTAAAACATCCAAAACTCGATCTGATGGCTAGATTTTCTCCATCAACACATAATTGGATGGCCAGAATTTAATCCGACCTGATTTGTGCTGATACACATCCAATTTTGATGATTTTTAGATCGTTGGATTTCTATCAATGGCCAGATTTCATCCAGAGTAGCAAAATTCATCCAAAACTCCTTTTAATCCAATTTTTACTTAGATTTCTTCATATTTTGATGATCAAAGAGTTTCTTAGTCCCACATTGCCTAGAAGAAAACTCTCCAGCCCTCCTGGCTCTATAAAAAGGATCCCAGACCTCCAGAAATCAACATCTCAGATTAAGGTGAAGCTTTAGTCCAGGATGAAGCCAGGCTATGGGTCAATGGCGGTTTCAAAGCAATGGGTGCCGAGAAGAAGGGCTAGACTTCTACACCATCTTTCCATCAATATCGATCCAAGATCAGAGATCAGCCTATTTTATTTTCTTTTTATTTTATGTATTTGAATTATGAACTTTTTAATGTAATATTTATTTTTATGCTCTTTAATTTTATTGTAATTTAATTTTTATATTTTAATTATTACTTTTTATTTTATTACAATTAGATGCTAAGATCTAATTAGTAGATCTTAGTACCAAGTTTAAATTCCTGCACCTTTTAATTTTTATTTTTTTTATTTTCTAACTTCACTTTTGATCTCAAAACTCTTCTCTTTTTTTTTCTTTTGTAAAATCAAAGATTTCAAATCTAAAAATACTACCTTTCCTATGGATTCGACCCGACTCACTACTATCTATGAATTTTTAATTATTTTAAGAAGTCAGATTAAACTGATAAACATGGTGTCTTAATGACAACATCGCATTCCTATCAAGTTTTTGGTGCCATTACCGAAGAAGGCATGGACATTAAATTTTTTATCTCTTTGATTTTTCTATAAATAAATTATAAATAAAATTTTTATTTTCTTATAAATATTGCTTGCTAATTTTTTTTATTATTTTGCAGAAAAAGAGGTTAAAGAACAAAAAGAACCAAGAGTTTTGCTTGGTGAGATCAATCCTAACCCTAGTTCTCCTTTTATTTTATTTTATTTATTTATTTAATTTACTTTTAAATTAATTTTAAAAAATATTTATTTAAATCTAATTAAAAATCTCATGATAAAATTAGAAATTCTAACTGCTTAGAGAATGCATCATATTATTTTTATTTTTATTTTTATTTTTTTTGGTGATTGCTGGAGGTAAGGTAAGCCTTTCAGAATTCAATTAGTTGCATGCATCTAGTTTAAATTGCATAGAACCCTTTAATTAAAAATTTTTTGTGCATATTCATATTAAACCAAATTAAGGGCACAACCTAATTAAACAAGATAAGGTGGAAATTTGATCACCCTTTCTTGGCCCATAAGCAACCAACCAACATCCTACATTGACCTAAGTCTTTAATTTTAAAATCAACTAGACATCAACCCTAGGAGCTCGAGCTCAATAGGACAAGGAATCCTAAGAGTTGAACCAAGTTAGGGTATGTCAATTTGACTGATGTCTAGGAAAGTGGTTCAGGGATGACTGGGCCTGAAGAAAGGTGGTTTCTAATTGATTCTGTTTGCTTACCTAGCGAAGCATAATTGATGTCTAAGATAAGCAACGGAAGGACTCCCACCGATCTTACACTTACCTGGCTAGTTGATTGGCTGATCTTACACTTGGAGGGCTTAAAGGTGACCTTGGTAGTTAGGAGTTGTCTAGATCTTGGATAACCCTTTATCAAGATTGATTGACCAACTTGATTGCTGACCAACATCAATCCTAATTAAACCTAATTCTTCTCTCTCTTCTTAGTTCTAAGACTCCTTAGGACCTCTTCTTTAGAACTCTTCTTTCTTTCTTCTTCTTTTTCCTCTAAAAATAAAATAAAAATTAAATTAAACTAACTAAAAAAATATTAAAAATAATAATTAAACTAAATTAAATTAAATTAAAATTAATAAATAAAATAATTTTAAAAAATTAATTTTTAATGTAATAAAATACGAGGAAGATAACAGCGCTCCCATTGACCTTTTTGAAGATTCATGATTCCTCCTCATTTTTGATGAAACTAAATATTTTGATCACATCATTAAAACGAGTGTTCCAACTCCGAGATGCTTGCTTAAGTCCATATATGGATCTTTGCAGCTTGCAAACTTTGTGATCATCATCACTGGATGTGAAATCTAGCAGCTGTTCCATATAGATATCTTCTTCAAGATATCCATTTAAGAATGCCATTTTCATGTTCATTTGCCATATTTCATAATCAAAATAGGCTACAACAGCAAGCAATATGTGGATAGATTTTAGCATAGCTACTGACGAAAAGATATCCTGATAGTCAATGCCTTCGCATTAACTATAACCTTTTGCCACTAATCTAGTCTTGAATGTCTCTACATTTTGATCTGCACCAATCTTTCTCTTGTAGATGCATTTACACCTAATAGGTACTATACCTTCTTGTGGATCTACTAAGGTCCAGACTTGGTTTGAGTACATTGAGTCAATTTCTGACTGCATTGCCTCTAGCCATTTCTCGAAGTCGATATCTGATATCACCCTCATTGTAGGTTTTGGGATCATCACCATGAGCACCATTACCTATAAGGAACATATTTCCTCTACATCCTCTGAAAATAATACCTAAGTACCTCTTTCAGGAGGATGGAAAATCTCTTTTCCGATCTACGAGGTGGAGGAGGTAGTGTTCTTATTGGCTCAACCTGATTTGGTTCCAATTGGTCCTTAGCTCGTTGCTACTTGTGAGACTTTCTCATCAAGCTTGATCTGCTTTCCAATGCCGCTATCTTGAATAAACTATTTTTCAAGAAAGATGGCATGTCGACTCACAATCACATTATGGTCTTTCTGAATGTAGAAATAGTATCCTAATGACTCTTTAGGATATCCTATGAATCGAGCTCTGAAGGACCTAAACTCTAACTTGTCCGCTTGTTGTCTTTTGACATGAGCCGGACAACCCCAAATTCTTGAGATGACTCAGACTTGGTTTCTTACCATGCCATATCTCATACGGTGTGGTAGGAATGGTTTTAGAGGAACCCTATTCAGTAGATATAATTGAAGTTAACAATGAGTATCCCCAAAGAAAATCAGGAAAGGTCTGTGAAGCTCATCATGGATCGGAACCATATCTAATAGAGTCCAGATTTCTCCATTCTGAAACTCCCGTTGAGTTGAGGTGTTCCTGGTGGAGTCCATTGAGAGACTATGCCATTTTCTTTGAGATAGTCTAGGAAAATTTCTGACTAAGGTATTCACCTCCTCGATCTGATCGAAGAACCTTAATGGGTTTTCCAGTTTGTTTTTCTACTTCATGTCTGAATTCTTTGAACTTTTCAAAGGCTTCAGACTTATGTCTCATAAGATACACATACCCATACCTAGATAGATCATCGGTAAAGATAATGAAGTAGACTAAAATTGCCTCTAGCCGGCACATCAAATGGGCCGCACACATCAGTATGTACTAGGGCAAGGAGATCTGTGGCCCTTTCCCCATGTCCTAACAAAAGGGAGTTTAGTCATTTTGCCTTGAAGATAAGATTCACAAGTTGGATATGACTCGAAAGTCAATGGACTCAATAGCCCATTTTTCTCCAATTTGTTGATCCTATCTTCTGCTATATGACCTAATCTCAGGTGCCATAGATATCTATCATTTGGACTATCCCTAGGTCATTTTATGGCATTCACGTTTTGCTCGATAGTTAGAAAATAGGTACATCAATATGTAGCTGATAAAGACCATTAATAAGAAAACCATTTGCAATTTTATTTCTTTCATAAAGAATGTTACAATGGTCCTTAAAGAAGGTAATCACATAGCCTTCTTGTGCTAAGCATGAAACAGAAATCAAATTCCTGCTAGCTGCAGGCACATAATAACAGTCTTTCAAAACTAAGTCTAAACCAGATGGTAATCGAAGAGGGTATGTTCCCACGGCTACTGCAGCAACTCTTGCTCCATTACTCGATGCGTAGGATCATGTCTCCATCCCTCAGCCTCCTGCTATCCTCAAGACCCTGCATAGGAAGTGCACAGATGAGCACTAGAACCAGAGTCAAGCACCCAACTGGATGCAGAAGAAACCGTAAGGTTAGACTCAATAACGAGCATACCTCCAGAAGGACCTTCCTTCTTGTTCTTTAGGGTGGCCAGGTAAGTAGGGCAGTTCCGCTTCCAATGGCCGTCGCTGTTGCAATGGAAACACTTTCCTTTGACATCGGCCTTTTTTTTCGGCTCTGCCTTCTTCTTCTTTGTTCCTTCCACCTTTTGCTTTTTCGCAGACTTCTTTTTCTTTCTTTCATAAGACTTTCTTTTGGAAGAAGTCCATTCCATAGCAAGAACTGAGCCTTTAGAACCTTTCATAGAAAGCTCAGCGGTAACCAGCATATTCATTAATTCGGCCAAGGAATTTTGAAGTTTATGCATGTGGTAATTCATGATGAATTGCCCATATGCATCAGTCAAGGATTGCAGAATAATATCATTCTGCAGGTCCAAGTCTAACTTCACACCGAGCTTCTCAAGCTCTTCCATGTTCCTTGATCATTGTCAGACAGTGATCTTGGACTGACTGCCCATCACGCATCTTAGCCTTAAAAAGTCATTTCGTGACTTGATATTTGGCTGCGCGACTCTGTTCACCAAACATCTCCTGTAGGTGAGCCAACATTTGGCGAGCAGTCCCGATATCTTCATGTTGGCGCTGGAGCTCATCAGACATCGAGCCCAACATGTAATATCTGGCCTTATTATCTTCGTCTATCCATTTTTCCAGAGATGCTCTCTGTTCAGTGGATGGACGGGCTGGTAAGGTGGGAGGGTCCTGATCCAATACATGGGTTAACTTCTCAAAATCCCAAAATAATTTTGTAGTTCTGAGAGCCAATCTTTATAATTGGGTCCGGTCAGTCTATGTGTGTCCAGGATACGTGCCAATGGGTTGGACGCAGACATTTTCCTGTAGAGAGTCAAAGATTCTAGTTAGATACTGTAATTATTGACTTGACCAATTTATTTAGAGATTTTATTTTTAAACAAATTAGCTTCCACTATTTTCTCGGATCCCTACACTCCCTCTGTAGAGATGCAAAAATCTCCATGATTAATGATTTCTAGTGGGTGGTGCGGTCTCACCAACTGACTCATCACCTCACCTAACAGTTATTGGTGATGGGTTAGCCAATGAGTGAACAACTCTTGTTCAATGATTCTCTAATCATGGTGCACCCAAACTTGGTCTCTAATTCATGAATCTCACCGTATCCAAAATATTGATCCACTCCTTAGTTAAGTCAGACCCACCATTTGCATAGACTGGATTTCTAATTGAGTCTCTCACCGTATCCAAAATATTGAGCCCAACTCATCCTCCAGCCCATAGCATCCAATGCCTAATAGACATGGTTGCATCTTTTCGGTGCAACTGAGCCACTGTATCCAGCCGAGAACAATCAACCCCGGAAAGGGCCCGCACATCTACAATGGTGGAAGACCTCAGACTTAATCTTTTCTTAGGGAGAATTGATTCAGGTCTCATTAAACTAGACTTGTCATAGTCATAACAATTATGACTAACCTAGTGGCATGGGTTAGCTCGGATTATTGACCACCTCAGATCAGAACTGTGTCAACAGATATGGCCAGGTAAGTGAGATCGATGGAAGAATATGCCATTAACTCGTACAAGAATGCATTCAGGTCGAGTAGCTTCCAATTAAAAACCAGTCGGTCGTATGTGCCAAACTTACCTTAGACACCAAATTGTTGAGCCAGAACCAATTGGGTTAGCCTACAATCCAGACTCTAACCTCTGAGCCTAATTAGGTCTTGCTTGATCGTGACTCGATCTTGACCCAGACTTAATCCTATTAGGCTGGTCAATTTAAGCATTGTTGATCCCATCTAACCAACTCTTGATTCGGTTTGATCAACCGCTTAGACCTAATTGAGCTACCCAAGCCCGAACCCAGTATTATGAATATGTCTTAGATCTAAAATTCTCAATTTTAGACCTAATTAATATTTTATAATCTTAATTTTTAATTAAGTAGGGTTCATAAATAAAATATGCACAATAAATCCTAGGGTTTCAGGATCTAGGGTTTTGCAGAAAGTAAGTTTTGGATTTCTGATTAAGGACGAACACGCAGCACCCCTACACATCATAAGAACACCCCATCGAATGGAAGGAGAGGGCCTTTAAATCCTACTTCTTCATTCTTATGACTCGGACGGCCAAGAGGAATGCCTTAATCAGGAACATGCAATACTACAAAATAGTTTTAGATCTATATCATATATCTCATATACAAATTAGATCTAATCATGGCATATTTTGCATACATCTCATGTATCGAATCATGCATATTTTTAGATCTAAATTATCTCATAATAATCTAAAAAATTAGATTTAAATTGATCTAATTAAATTAAAATTTGATCAAAATAAATTCTAATCTAGATAATTATGTAGAACTATTCTACAACTAGTCTAGACATGCATCAATCATATCTCATATGATATTTAAAATTAAATAATTTTTATTTATTTTTTAGATATTATTATAATATTATAATATCAAAAAATAGTAAATAAATAGATCTAAAATATGATTTAATCAAATTAAATCAAAAACATGCATACAAGACTATTCTATAGAACTATTCTATTTTAGAACTAGTCATGCATATCTTTCTAATCTTAGATCCAATTATTTAATTTTAATTTTTTTTTTAATTTTAGATCTGATCACATCTCATGTGACATCTAAAATCACTTATTTTTTAATTAAAATAAATTTAAAATTAGATCTAAATACTTTTAGAACCTTGGCTCTGATACCAGTTGAAGGGGAAAATCCTGATTTTTCGGATCCAGGTTCGTTCAGATCTGATCAGATCAAGAGATATATTTCAAAAATTTTTTCTTGATCCAAATCAGATCTTGATATTTTTAGATCTAATTTTATTATTTTAAAAATAAAATAAAATTAAATTAAATTAAATCTAAATTTAATTTACCTTGAAGTTTTGGGTAATCCTATTATCCCGTTGATGATCCTGTATGATTGCAGCGGAAGGTTCTGGATCTAGCCACGCAAGTGCCTGGCCTCTACCGATATCCACTCAGAATTGGATCTGAAGATCCTCTTCTTCTCTATCACATCTCCAAAAATTAGATCTGGATCTGATCTGGAGGATCTTCAAAACTCCTTTTGAAGATCAGCAGTCGTCCTTTGCAGCAGTGCAGCCTTCTAGCTTTCAGTCAGCCTTTCTCTGATCTGGATCGCACCAACCAAGCCCAAAACTTTTTGGGCATGGAGAGGAGAGAGAAGGATCAAAAGATTTGGCATGGAGGAGAATGAGGGGCAGCCTTGGGGCATGGGCTAAGAGGAACTCTTCTTTAGGTTGGGTGGGCAGATAGGGTCTTATTTATAGACCCTACTGCACCATGCAATGCTGCATTCATCCCGATCAATCATGTTGCTTTATGCA
>QRFJ01001350.1:122485-151384 GCA_006176705.1 Cocos nucifera
CGAAGGCCTCATTCATTTTAGATGAGATGAAGGGAGAGACCCTAACAATGGCTCTAATATGCTCCTATAGTTCGTTAGGAACAAGAGGATAACCTCATCCTAACGTGAACAAAATCGAAGGCCTCATTCATTTTAGACGAGGTGAGAAAAGAGGCCCCGACAATGGCCCTAATATGCCCGTACAACCCATTAGGAACAGGAGGAGAACCTCGTTCTAACATGAGCAAAGTCGAAGGCCTTATTCATTTCATACAAGGTGAGAGGAGAGTCTCTGACAATGGCCCGAATGTGCCCCTACAGTCCATTAGGAATAGGAGGAGAACCTCATCCTAACGTGAACAAAGTCGAAAGCCTTGTTCATTTTAGATAGGTATAAAGAGAGGTTCCAACAATGGCCCTAATGTGCTCCTACAGTCTATTAGGAATAAGAAGAGAACCTCATCCTAACGTGAGCAAAGTCGAAGGCCTCATTCTCTTCAGATGAGATGAGAAGAGAGGCCCCGACAACGACCCTAATATGCCCATACAATCCATTAGGATCAGGAGGAGAACCTCATCCTAACGTGAGCAAAGTCGAAAGGCCTCGTTCATTTTAGATGAGGTGAGAGGAAAAGGTCTCGATAATGACCCTAATGTGCCCCTATAGCCTATTAGGAATATAAGAAGAAACTCATTCTAATATGAACAAAGTCGAAGGCCTCATTTATTTTAGATAAGGTGAGAAGAGAGCCCCAACAATGTTCCTAATGTGCCCCTATAGCCTATTAGGAATGGGAGGAGAACCTCATCCTAACATAAGCAAAAGTCAGAACCTCATAGACCAACGACGTGGAGAAGAAAGAAGCTTGGTGGAGAATCCTAATACATGTTTTCTCATGACAACCTGACTACGTCAAATGCGAAAGGCAGAACCTTATCCTAGTTTGCAAGAGAGGTCATAGTTCGACGTCGACAATAGGCCCGACGTCCACAATGAGCTTGGCGTTCACAACAAGCAACAAGCATGGAAACCCGGGATCGGACTTCAGCCATTGCCTTTTTTACTCCCTTTCTTCAAATTTCAAACCCAAGATTGGAATTCTCCCCCGAGATTCAACTTCAATAGGAGGTGAGATCTTCTTCAATCTTGACTGAAGATAAGATCTCCCCTACGCTTCAACCTCAGTTGGAGATAAGATCCTCCTCGAGCTTTAACTTCAAAAGAAGATAAGATCTCTCTCAACCTCAATGAAAGATAAGATCTTTTCCAAGCTTCAACTTCAACAGGAGATGAGATCTCCTTCAACCTCAGCTGGTGATGAGATCTCTCCTGAGCTTCAACTTCAATAGAAGATGGGATCTCCTTCAACCTCGGCTGGAGATAAGATCTCTCCCAGGCTTCAACCTTGACTGGAGATAAAATCTCCCTCGAGCTTCAACTTCAAAAGAAGATAAGATTTCTCTCAACCTCCATGGGAGATAAGAACTCTTCGGAGCTTCAACTTCAATAGAAGATAAGATCTCTCCCGAGCTTTAAGCTCAATGGGTGTAGAGCTCCAAAAAGAACATTGGTAGTTGTCTTTTTTATACTCCCTTCCTTTGAATTTCGAACTCAAGAGTGGAGGAACTAGTGTTGGGGATAAACCTAACTCCCATCGAAGTTTAGTCTAATGCTTAGCCTAATTTAACTAATAATCATGAAAGAGCTTCGATCAAAAATTCTTCCTCCAGTGGTCGTACCCCTCTCAGACTCCTCCAGCAGTCGAACTCCTCCAATAGTTGAAACCCTCCCGAACTCCTCCAGCGGTCGAACTCCTCCAGCAGTCG
Source organism: Cocos nucifera (assembly GCA_006176705.1). NCBI lineage: Eukaryota > Viridiplantae > Streptophyta > Magnoliopsida > Arecales > Arecaceae > Cocos > Cocos nucifera. The sequence goes on from QRFJ01001350.1 coordinate 124,292, forward strand.
AACCCCTTCCAGACTCCTCCAATGATCGAACTCCTTTCTGACTTCTTCTTCAACTAAACTTCTCTCAGACTTCTCCTTCAGCCAAAGTTCTCCATCAGTCGAACTCCTTTCGGACTTCTCCATCAGTCAAACTCCATCCAGAATCTTCTAGTGGATTACTTCTAGATTTCAACTAGCATTCCTCCTAGATGATCCTCTCTAGCCATATTCTCTTTAGGAGTCCAAACTCCTCTAGATTTGATGTATGTCAAAGCTCTTCACCAACCAATGCCTGCTTCCTCCAAACTTCGACTATTAAATCTCGATGAATGGGTACATCACAACAACGAACACCTCTCTCCATAACAAACTCTACGTGGCCCCGAGCAGCCCACTACCAGATGGTTATGGCTATCACTATCAGTCTGCTATAGATGGCACTTCTCTCCATAACAAATCCTGCATGGCTCCGAACGGCCCACTATCGGATAGTTATGGCTATCACTATCAGTCTGCTATAGATGGCGCCTCTCTCCATAACAAATCCCATGTGGCCTCGAGAAGCCCACTATCGGACGGCTATGGCTATCACTATCAGTCTGCTATAGGCTCCGTCTATAAAAAGGGATCCTTCAGATACGTTTTCTCTAAGCTTTCTTCTTCTTCCTAAAAGTTTACTGAGTTCTTTCTTGAGCACTCCATTTCTATTAGTCAGAAGAGCTGACTTGAACATTGGAGGATCCTACTAGAGCCACCACTACCAACTCCGAATGAAACTTTATTTGCAGGTCATCGACGGCGATCTCTTCTTTCTTAACTCCAGCTCGATCCGACATCAACTAGATTTTGCACCAACAGTAACATACCAGGACAATCTCTCCACTGTAAGGGATAAATCTTATAGCAGGATAACCTATAGTCCATGCGATCATCACTTTTATTTTTTAGATTAGATTATTATTTAGATCTAATCTAAAAATAATCTAAATTATCCATATATAATACATCAAAGAACCTACTGCTCTGATACCATTTGAAGGGAGCACGCAGGATTTCTAGCTCTACTTTCAAAAAAAATTTTTGATAAATGCATAGCAGATAATATTTGTTGCCCAGAGGTAACAATTCAAGAGGAGGGGTGAATTGGATTCTTATAAAAGCTTTGGCCAAATTTAACTCTCAGCAATTATGTGCTTTGATTTTAATCTAAGTGGTGAGGATGAGATGTATATAATATGAGCAGTGGAATTAAGATAACAAAATCAAATTATGAAAGTAAAGTAAGAATTAAAGCATGCAAAGCATATAGAGAGATAGAAGGAAAAAGTATAATACAAACACACAAAAATTTATAATGGTTTGGAGCAATTCGCTCCTACATCCACTCTCCAAGCTTCCCTTAGGAATTTCGCTATAATCTATCCTTAATTATAGTGTGATTATTTTTCCAAGCTCACAAACAAACCTAGTTGATTTTCACATGAGCACCAACCAAAACCTAACATCGTTAGCTTTTCAGGTTCGTTAACAATCTAGTTGATTTTTTAAGATCACGAACCAAAACCTACAATATCAAATTTCGGGCTTGGATAGGTCTAAATCCCAAGTTTCTTTCCCCCAAAGAAACTTGTAAAGAAATAAAAAAATACAAGTAAAATTTTAGCATAATATAAAAAATAGAATATAGGCTCTTTTAAATCCTAAAGAACAAGCCGATAATGTGCTCAATTGATGCTTGGCTTTTCTTCAAATTATGCTTAAGAGGATGTGGAAGATGTTGGAGAAGATTGCTTTAAAGGCTCGCTGAAATATGTACACAACACTCTTCTCTTTTTTCTTTTCTTTGGATATTCAATGTTCCTCACAAAATCTGAAAGATTCTCTGTCTAAATCACTTAATCTCTTTCTTCATTTTGATTCTCCACCTTTAAATACCTTTAAAAAAGGTTGGAGTAATAGTTCTAGCCATTGGAAGCTCTGAAATAGCTGTTGGGGTCGAAAAATAGCCATTGGAAAACTATCCGTTGAAGGCTGTCTGTACAGATCAAGACCTCTCGATTTTTACGAGACTTCTCGTCAGATTTTGAGACCACTCAGTTTTTCATGAGATGTCTCGCTAGAACCATGAGATCTCTAAAGAAATCTACGAGACCTCTCGCACTCTGAGCATAGAAATAAAATTTCTATTTCCTGAGAATGAGATATCTCAAGTTTAACTTGAGACCTCTCGAGACTGTGCTAGAATACTATTTCATTATGCCAGACCACTCGAGAGCCCTTGAAAAAATTTTGAGATGTCTCAAAAAATCCTAACTTTATTTTTCTTCAATGTTTGATCTTCCAAACTTGAGTTTCTTGGCCCCAAACTCTTTTAAACATAATTGCTTCCTTCAATTTTAATTTCTCTTCTTTCAGTCATACTTTCTTCATACCAAGCCATCTAAATATGTGTGAATTTGCTCTTTTAAATATTTTGGCATGGCATCTTGAGAGGATTTATTCTTGAGATAAATTCTTTATTTTGGATACTTGAAAAATCCTACACACATTCTTGAAATACATGATTAGATACATAATATACTCAATATTTTGGAATTATCAAAATCATTCTCAGGATCAACAATCTCTTCTTTTTTGATGATGATAAAATCTTAAGTATATGCAAAATAAAAGCAAATAATGTATTTCTATGCATTTTGCTAAAAGGTATCATGAAGTATAGATTAAACAAATGAATGAGTACTTCATGTATATTCTCAATTATTCTTTTGGTTCATTGCACATATTTCATATACTCATTAAAAAAATATTTCAATTCATATCAATGAGTATTATATTTTCATTTCAAGCATTAATATAATTCATTGAGTTTCTTCAAGCATATACTCAATATTCCTCTCTCCCTTTTTGACAGCATCAAAATGCTCATGAGAAGGAAATATGAAAAATCATCAAAATCAATATCAAGATATTAAATTGAGACATGTATCAAATTTATGATGTCAAATCAAAAAAATCATCTCCCCTTTTAAAAAATTTAGCTTGAATTCAAATAATAAAGGCTCTCCCCCTTTTTGAATAGATATGACCTTTTTTAAGATTTATTCCTTAGAGTAAGAAAATATTTTTAAATTAGTCAAAATTTTTTTAATCAAATCAAGTTAGAAAATATCTCTCCTCCTATTTTTCATACTTATAGCAAGATTAATTTACTTTTCAACTTTCTTCCCTTCTTTATTTCAAATCAAGCAAATTCAATATGAATTTAACCACTAAATTTAAATTTTTAAAATTTAAAATATATTTTTACTTTCAAAGGCTTTTTTTATTAAATGATTACTTCTTCTCTAATATTTTCTCCTCCTTACTTTAACAAACAGAGTCATTTCTTTAAAAGATTTTCTCGATACCAATTAAACTAAATTTTAGATCAAATCATGATTTTCTTGGTTCAATACCATTTATTGATTAAATTGCAAATTCAATTTGATACCAATGAATTTAGTTTTGAATTAAATCAAGATGAATTGATTCAAATTAAATAGTTTAAGAATTTAAAATAATAAATCAATTTGAATTGATATTAGCAAATTAGTTAAGGCAAATCATAAAGAAATTTTTAGTCATTCTTCAAAAAGATCATTTCTTTCTTTTCATAAGAAATATCATGAAATTAGGTTCAAAAAAGATATGTATTTTTGAATTTATTTCAAATGATATCATATCAAATATATAGCTATGTAAAATCATATTTAAAATAAAGATATTCTTCTCTTTTTGCCAAAAGATAAATCAATCAGATACATGGCAATAGTAAGTTGTTTGATATCAAATAATTAAAATTGAAGTTCTCTATGAATATTTAGCAATTTAAAGCATTCATATCCAATAAGAATCTTTTAATTTAAATTTATTAATTATAAAATTAATATAGAGATACTTAAAATATTATGCTGAATTTCAAAATAAACCATTTCATCCATAGCATGATTTATAGAGGAGAGCGTATTAATCTTTAAAATCAAAGCATTCAAATTATTGCAAGCATCAAAATCAATCAAGCATACTTAATAATTATGCTAATTAATAATCAAAATATATTTAGCAAATAAAGATGGCATGGTGTGAGAATAGTTTAGATTTTACCAAATAACACCATCCATCTATTTTCATTTTCAAGGCATCTATAAAAAATTTCTTGTTTTAGCTTCATTGGATCCTTGGTATACCGACAAAATTACTTCATAATTTTTGGTACCCAAGTTTTGTTGGGTACATTGAAGTTAGTGCTCAAGATTTCTTTTGGAACCCAAATTTGTCTAACCAAAGTATGGCCAATTCTTTTAAAATTACATTCAAAAATTTTTTAGCAAATTTTATTACATTTAAAGCATTTAATTGAATGATTTTCAATTGAAGCTCTTGTGAAAATACTCCTGGTATTTTGTTATTTTCTTAAAATATTAAGATCAGTTTCTATTTTATTGAAAATAGGCCCATTAACTTTTACCATAGATTAGGGATTTTGAAAACTAATAATAAACTTTTCAGCAATAGGCTTCAAAATTTTATTCTCTCTTATCAATTTTTTATTTTCTCCCAAGAGCTCTTTCTTTTAATTTAAAAGATTTTTCTTTTCCTTTAGGGAGGATCTTAAGGTATCATTATCCTTTTTAAGCTCCATGTTTTCTTTAACTAAAGAATTTTCAGATTTGATTAATTCTTCTTTTTCTTTAGTCAAAGTATTCTTTTCTTTTAAGATATTTTTTTTTTCATTTAATAACTTATTCTTTTCATTGGCTAAAAGAAGATTGGATTTTTTGATTTTTTTTATTTTTTAGCCTTAATTTTTTGAATTCATCTATTAAATCATTGAAGGCTTCAAACAATTCCTTAAATATAAACTCAAAGGAGTTTTCAGAATTTATCTCATCCTCAATGGCCATGAGGCAAAGATTTTCTACTTTCTTTTCCTCATCCGAGCTTAAAGGGTCACTATCATCCCAAATTCCTAACATAGCTTTTTTCATGGTCTTTTTGGGATACTTTTTGAGTAGGGGGCAATCCGGCTTGTAATGTCCCCTTTTATTGCAATTATAGCATGTGATACTTTTTCTTTCTTTTTCTTCTTTCTTTTTCATACTTCTCTTTAGGAGGAACTTCTTGAATTTGCTTGTGAGTAGCTCCATATCCTCATCATCATCTTCACCCTCTTCTTCATCTTCCAACTCATCACGTTCTTCATGTTGCATAATGAATTTGAAGGTGACGGCCTTCATCTTTCTTAGCTCTTCCTCTTCCTCCTTTTTAGCCATGTTCAACTCATGAGTCATGAGTGATCCCATCAATTCTTCTAGTGACAGCTTGGTGAGGTCTTTCGCATCTTGTATGGCTATCACCTTTGTTTCCCATTTCTTTGGTAAAGATCTTAAAACCTTGCAAACAAGTTCATAGTTAGTATAGATTTTGCCAAGACCATTTAGAGCATTAATAATATCAATAAATTTGAAAAATATTTCAAAAATTGAATCATGTTTTTTTATTTTAAATATTTCATATTTATGAAGAAGCAAGTTGATTTTGGACTCTTTTACTTGGCTTGTTCCCTTATGAGTCACTTTCAATCTTTTCCAAATTTCCTTTATTGATGTACAAGTGGATATTTTATTAAATTTTTGTACGTCAAGAGAACAATAAATAACATTGATGGCTTTTGCATCTAATTGAGCCATCTTCTTATCAAATTCATCCCAATCCTTTTGTGATTTGGGAATAGACAAACCATTAATTTCTATTGTGGGTGTGTGTATTCCTCTAGTTATGACTCCCCACAAGTCATAGTCTAAAACTTGTATGAAAATTTTTATTTTAGTTTTTCAAAAGGTATAATTTGTGCCATTAAATAGTGGTGGTCTTGATGTGAATTGGCCTTCAGCAAATAATGAGCCAAATGGGGTTACCATGATCTTTTACTCAAGATGATTAGGTCAATAATCAATTATAGAGCACCTACTCTGATACCAATTGTTGTCCAGAGGTAGCAACCCAAGACGAAGGGAGGGTGAATTAGGTTCTTATAAAAGCTTTGATCAAATTTAACATTAAGCAATTATGTGCTTTGATTTTAATCTAAGTGGTGAGGATGAGATGTACATAATATGACCAGCGAAATTAAGATAACAAAATCAAACTATGAAAGTAAAGTAAGAATTATAAGCATACAAAGTAAATAGAGAGATAGAAGAAAAAAGCACAACACAAACACACAAAGATTTATAGTGGTTCGGAGCAACCCTCTCCTACATCCACTCTCCAAGCTTTTCTTGAAAATTTTACTATAATCTATCATTGATTATAGAGTGTTTGTTTTCCCAGGCTCATAAACAAACCTAGTTGGTTTTCACAGGAGCACCAACCAAAATCTAACACCGTTAGTTTTTTGGGTTCACTAACAACCTAGTTGGTTTTTCAAAATCATCAATCAAAACCTACAATATCCAATTTTGAGATTGGATAGGCCTAAATCCCATGTTTCTTTCCCCCAAAGAAACTTGTAAAGAAATAAAAAAATATAAGTAAAATTTTAGCATAATATAAAAAATAAAGTATAAGCTCTTTTAAATCCTAAAGAACAAGTCAATAATGTGCTCGATTGAAGCTTGGCTATTCTTTAAATTATGCTTGAGAGGATGTGGAAGATGTTGAAGAAGATTACTTTGAAGGCTCACTAAAATCTGTGCACAACACTCCTCTCTTTTTTCTTTTCTTTTGATATTCAATATTCCTCACAAAATCTGAAAGATTCTCTCTCTAAATTTCTTAATCTCTTTTTTCTTTTTGATTCTCCACCTTTAAATATCTTTAGAGAAGATTGGAGTAAGAGTTCTAGCCATTGGAAGCTCTAAAATAATCATTGAAAAACTAACTGTTGAAGGCTATCCGCGCAAATCGAGACCTCTCAAATTTTCACAAGACCTCTCATCAGATTTCGAGACCTCTCGATTTTTCATGAGATGTCTCACTAGAATCATGAGATCTCTTGAAAAATCTACAAGACCTCTCACTCTCAGAGCACAAAAATAAAGTTTCTATCTCCTGAGAATGAGACATCTCGAGTTTAACTTGAGACCTCTCGAAACTGTGCTAGAATACCATTTCATTATGTCAGACTACTCGAGAGCTCTCAAAAAAAATCCAAGATGTCTCAAAAAATCCTGGCTTTATTTTTCTTCAATGTTTGACCTTCCAAACTTAAGTTTCTTGACCCTAAACTTTTTTAAACATAATTACTTTCTTCAATTTTAATTTCTCTTCTTTCAATCATACTTTCTTCATACCAAGCCATCAAAATATGTGTGAATTTGCTCTTTTAAGTATTTTGGCATAGCATCTTCAGAGGATTTATTCTTAAGACAAATTCTTCATTTTGGATACTTAAAAAATCCTACACATATTCTTGAAATATATGATTAGATACATAGTATACTCAATATTTTGAAATCATCAAAATCAATCTCAGGATCAATAATATTATTAATCATTTTAATAATAAAAAGCTATAGATCTAATCTAAAAATCTTACAGGCTACAGGATCTAATGTATTATATATGCATGCATATCTAAAAATAAAAATAAGATCAATAGTAAAACTATTTTACTGTTCTACGTGTTTAGAACACATTATCTTTTTGCAGGTAGAAGAATGCCATAATCTAATCTCCTCAGTATAGATCTGAATGCCATGATGAAGCCATATACATGTCTGGCCTCCATAGGTAATCCACACAAGACCCTGATCTTGATCAATTTCTCTCGAGTGCTAGCTCTGCAGAAACTTTCAATGATTGATTTAGATCAAACTTCTTTTGATCTTCTTCAATAGGTCCTCAGATGCTTTGGATCCCAATGAATGTAGATGAGAAGTTGAGGAGGTTCTCTACCTGGATCTATGAAGTCATGACCCTCGTAACTCATAGATCTAAATCCCAAATCGTAGATAGATTCTAGGATATGCTCTCACCCAAATCCCTTGCGCCTAGAACTCTGTTTCGTTTTTGATTTTTTCTCACATAGAAGAACTCATGCACAAGATCAGAAACTCATTTTCTAATCTTTCTTTTCATTGCACATTCTCTCTTCTTCTCTTCTGCATGCCCATAAAATCTAGCATTTTATAGAAGCGCACAAAAACATGGAAGGCATGAGGGGTTGGTTTTGATCAAGTGGTTATCCATTTAAATTCAAATCCTATTTGAATTCAATTGGCAACCTAATCAAACCATTCCAAAAGGCACATGAGAAGGGACAACACACATCCTACCTCACATGGAAAAAATTCATGAGAAACCTTTTCTCAAGGAGAAAGGATGGCGCAAACCAAAGGATGATGTGGCACATGGGAAGACTAGTCAAACTAGTCTCATTGATAGTCCTCCAATTGAATCAATCCAATCCAAATTGATTAGGTCTAATTAGATTAGATTAAATCCAACTTATTTATGCTTAATTAGGCTCAATTAAATTTTAATAAAATTAGAAATTAATCAAGCCAAATCCTTGATCAAATCAGGGATTAAACCTCATCGACAATTAGATCATCTTATAACCAAATCGGGTCAAATCCAAATGAATTCAATTCAATTGGTCTTGATCCAAAAATAATCACTTAATCAAATTGAGTTAATTAGTGATCAAATCACTAATTAAACTTTTCTTGATCCATCATTAGATCGGATAGAAAACTCTAGTTTGTGTGACCCCACAGGTTCGAACCTAAGTCGGTAGCATAGAAACTAATTTTTCATACTAATCGAAATAACCATCTAGCAATGGTACTTAATATTCAGATAAGTCGAATAGTGCAATCACAGCATTTAGAACCTACATGAATATGGTTACCGCATAATTCATCTCTTTGACCTCTGTGCATAGGATGACTTAAGGTTAAACCATCAACCTTGGATGTGATATTCAAATCATGTCTCAAACCAATTAGTCCTATGACCCCTCACTGAGACTATCCTGGCTAAGGCTTTGCTAAATTGAAATACTATTGAACACAGCTCCTAAGTCTAGGAGTGGTTAATCCCATCTTGACTCATGCACCGACTCCTCAAGTATTTGACTGTACCTAAAAATTTTCCATCACTAAATTAGAAATTTAGATAGTCTAGCACCATAGCACAGTAAGTTGCTTGGAAGTCACCATGATAATCTCAGATCGGAGGAACACTTATGCCAATATTACATTAGAGCAATTCTTGATAGTAGAAAAGCTCTAGAGTCAATCATGTTCTATGCAGATGTACACCTACATCTCACCTGCATGCCTACCAGTGTCTCCACATTCCTTGGTTAAGAGGACAACAAACCTATATGGCACACAATGATCTATACTTGATAAACATTATCATGCTTGGTAACAACGTATCATTTGATCGCAAATATATCTAAAGACTAAATGACAAATCCTTCTTTGTTGATTCTAAATAGTCCTAAGGACTTCATCATATTAGACGAGAGTTCATTAGAAGATGAAAGATTTATGATGAAAAGTCAGAATAACTTTTATTTAGTTAATAATTTATAAATAATTATATCAAATAACTCAATCATCATCAAACTAACGATTGGCTTTGGGACACTATTCCCAACACCTCCTCCACCTCATAAGTCTATTAGAGTTTTCTATCCTCCTGAGAGATACATAGGTATTATTTTAGAAAATGTAGAAAAAAATGTTCCTCACAGAAAATGGAGTACATGGAGATGACCCCAAAATTTATAACGAGACGATATCAGATATCGACTTCTCAAAATGGTTAGAGCCAATGAAGTTAGAAATTGACTCAACGCACATGAACTAAGTTTAGACCTTAGTAGATCCTCCTTAAGGTATTATACCTATTGGATGTAAATGGATCTTCAAGAGAAATATTAGTGTAGATGAAAATGTAGAAACATTTAAAACCAGGCTTGCAGTGAAATGGTATACTTTTTTGCTAGTGGCCATGCTTAAATACATCCATATATTATTTATCATTACAGCATATTTTAATTATGAAATATGATAAATAGATGTAAAAATAGTGTTTTCAAATGGATAGCTTGAGAAAGTTATTTATACAGAATAGCCACTTGATTTCACCTCTAGTGATAGCGATCACAAATTTATAAACTATAAAGATCTATTTATGAACTTAAGCAAGCATCTCGGAGCTGGAATAATTATCTCAATAAAATAATAAAATCATTTAATTTTATTAAGAATGAGGAGGAGTCGTGTATCTTCAAAAAGATCAGTAGGAGTGCTATTATCTTCCTCATATTATACGTAGATGACATCCTCCTGATTGAAAATAATATTTCTAAGTTGACCTTAGTCAAAGTTTGGTTGTTTGAGTAGTTTTTTATGAAAGACCTAGATAAGGCATCCTTTATATTGGGGATCAAGCTCTATAGAGATAAATCAAGAAGGATGCTAGGTTTATTATAGAAGATGTACATTGTGAAGGAAAATTTTGTTTTTTATCGTAGGATCATGCAGATCTGATCAAAATTGAGATGATTTTTTTTAAAAATTCATAAATAATTTGATCTAATCTAAGAGTTCTAAGATCTAATCATGATGATCTAATATTAAAAATTAAAATAAAAAATAAATTAGATTTAATATCATACCTTGTTTGGATAATCTAATTACCCTATGATGATCCTGATGTTTCCTCAGGTTCTGAAAGGAGCCACGCATGCACCTAGCCTCTACCGATATCCACTCAAAAAGAATCTGGATATCTTCTTCACACAAATCTTTTCTCCAAAGATCAAATCTGAATCTAATCTGAAAGTTCTTCAAAAAATTTTCTATAAGCAGCGTGTCCGTCTCACGAACACCATCGCATAGATGCTGAACTCTTCACAAATTTGATTGGATCTTCTTCTCAGATTTGTACCTAACTTTTTAGGCATGTAGAAGAGAGAGAGGGAGAGGATAAAGGGGGTATGGGATATCTAGAATGGTAGCCATTGGGTATGAAAAATATTTCTACATGAAGAGCCTTGGTGAAAGGGTTCTTATACAAAAGCATAGCACCAAGTTAGAGTCCCACTTTGATCAAAATCCTCATTTTTTTTGACTATTGAGACACATGTACTTGATCTCTATGAAAATCCCTAGATCCCATCTAATTTTGATGTCAAAAATCAATCTGGAAGGTGGTGGCATGAGTAGATAAGGAAGAGTCCACTACGCCTAGGACTCTTTGCTTAAGAGTTTGATTCGAATCAAACTCTGTCATAACTTAGTCTAAATACCTTCAAAAATTACAAAATTTGGAACACCCAATGTATAATTCATGCTCTATTACATATCAAAAAATTAGATCAAAATTATTTCTAAATAATTTTCTAACATCATTTGATCAGGTGACCATCAATTCTCTCAAATAGGTCAACTTTTGACCCTAGTCCAATTTGACTATGAATGGATTTAATTTCCACAATTAATCTAACCTATAATTATTTTAGTTAGATGAAAATAAATCTATTCAAAATACAAGAATGAGTTAAATCAAATTTGACTTAGTTGCGATGAATCAGAAAAATTTTAGAAGGAGAAAGTTAGGCTTAATCATGTGCTAGCATGATTATCTTGAACCTGATTTGATCTAATCCAAATCAATCAAATTGAGTTAGCTCAATTGATGATATCTAGACCCAAACCCTTATTTGTGTGATCTAGTTAGATTCAATTCTGTATGGTAATGAGATATGATATGATCTCCATTATCAACATCATCGAAACACCTTTCGATGGACCAGAATTTTTTTGATTCATACAATTAGAATGATTGATCATCAAAATCATTCTAATTGCTCCAAAAATCCATCAGTGACCCCTAGCAGTATATGGTGGCAATCCATCAGAACTGAAAGCAAATCTCTTAGTGCAATTAGCTGTGTGATTGGGTTCTTCTATCTTGAGCCTCGATAGGATTAGGGTTAAGGTAAACTCGTCAAACCCAATGTCTGTCATATGAATTAATTATTCGATTCGAGTCTAATGTGAAACCCTAATAGAAACTCTTTCTATCATCTTCATTCTAGTATGGCCATGGGCTTAAGGACTCGGTCTCATGATTATCGTAGGGCCATTTCTCATCTACCGAGGTAGATAAATCCTCTTATTGGTGCAATCTAATTCCTATAATGAACATGCTATAGCCAACATAGAGCTTAGGATTCCGAATGGCTAGGACACCGAGTTATGATGTATTCAAACTATAACACCTTCAAGATGAACTATCGATGTACCTCAAATCAAAGAACCATACACACCACTGCAGCATCGAATCAGTCATCGATAAGAAGATAGACTTCCTTATGATTACTCGAGATGGTCACACTCAGTGCCCTCATTCTCTAATAATTACCTGTACTCTCACTCCAGTGTCTCCACATTATAGACTCAAGATACATCTATCTTAAGAAAGCAATCATACACCAACCTTTTGGATCGATCACCATCCTCATGATGATCCTACAGTCGAAAATATTTTATGAGTTAATTATGAAAATTCATGTCTTAAATTTTTAACTCTTGAAAATATGAATTATCATTACCACTAACTCAAAGGATGTATCACAGATACTTTTAAATACACACTATGATAAAAAAAATAATCTATTTATTAATTTATAGTCAAAATTATGAAATTATCCTTAGAAGTGTATTACAGGTGATTGGCAATCTGGCTTCTAGGACACACATCTAATACATTGAGAAGGTGATGAAAAGATTTAGCATGGAGAACTCCAAGATAGTGAAGGAAAGGATCTAGGATTTCATGAACATATTTCAAAAGTTTTTTCAAAATCAGCCAGTGGAAGTAATAATCTAATCATATTAATTAATTAAATATATGAATTAACCCTAGCTTTAGGATCTTATCTCATGATCTATGCATGATATTAAATCTAAAATTAAAAATCAAGCTAAGATGATGTTGATCACATCAACATCAAAGCTATAGTAAATCTAATCTAGAAAGTAAAAATGAGATCAAATCTCTCTTACCATTGCAAGTTGGGTTCATCAACTCACTAATTTGAGGGTGAGGTTGTCACTCTAAGACGCACATGTGTTCGACCTCTATAGAATATCCTCATAAGGCCTCAATCGTCGATTTGAAGTCTAGCGATAGTAAATCAGCACAGCATGCTAGTACTATACTGATCCTTATTTGATGATTGATCAGAAGCCTCCTTCTCCAAATCTTAGATCCTTTAATAATTAGAAAAAAGTAGTGTATTTGGAAAGAGAATCACTCTTCTAAAATCTCACAAAAGGAGGAAGAAGAGAATTAAGAAAAACCCTGAAGAAGAATCCTTTCTTCTTCCTTCTTTTTCTCTCACCAAGACACAACGGTTTGTATCTCAATGAAGCACCACGCCTAGATCCTCTTTGCAACAAGCTTCCCACACCCCAAACCACTCTCTCAAGTCTAAAACCTATAGAAAACTCATGCCCTAACTCCCTTTAAATAGAGTGTTATGATAGAGTCCTTGTCTAAATCAAATACCTAGAAAGGCAGGTCTAAATTAAATAAGGATTGGGGTGCCGAACTCCTAGGCATACCCTCCTTATTATTTTTTATGGACTCTATGAAATATTTGCACAGAAGTCTTCTATTTTTCATGAAAAAATCAGAGGAAAATCAGGTGGTTTGGTGCCTCAAAGGGATAAGGAAACATGATGTATCAAACTATATCCAATAGAGACCTAGGTCAAAACAACTTGTTTGTTTTGACCTATTCCAAAACTAATTTCCTTCTAAAATGATGGAAGATATAAAATGGGCATAGATACTCTCTAGAAATAAAATTTTCCATGAAAATTCCAAGTTAATTGGCATGGGGGGGCATGGAAAGCAATGTGGTGCAACATGGAGAAATCCTAGTCACACTAGGACTTCTAGTTTTGACTTGGTCCAACTTATTATTTGAATCCAATTAAATCAAAACTAATGCAACTCAATTAGAGATGATCTTAGTCTAACTAAAAGCCTATTAAATTAGGTTAAATTAAATTTGAATCTAATTTAATTTTTGATCAAATCAAAAATTAGGTGCGTACAAGTCTTAATTGAATAGAAACTTGTTCTTCTTTGCAATTGGCTTATTCAATAAATTAACTGAACTTGATCCAATCAAGTCTAAACTAAATTTAATTAAATCATATTCAATTAAACTTAATTTTAGCCCTCTAGCTTAATCAAATTCAGCCAATTAGCAATCTAATTGCTAGTCGATCCTCCTATAATACTTGCACTAGATCAAACATCAATCGTACTGATTGTTTGACCTTAGAACGATTCTAAATCATTGATCAACCAATCGATTAGATCGAGATCTCTTATGTGTGTGACCCCATAGATTTGAACCTAAGTTGGTAGTATTAAAATAAATTTCTATACCAATCAAAGTGATCATCTAGCAACGGTACCCGATGGCCGAATAAGTCGAATGTGTAAAGCAACACTCTTAGAACCCATGTGGATATAGTTTTCGTATAATTCATTCCTTTGACCTAAATGCTTAGAGGATGATTCAAAGTTTAATTGCCAACCCTGATTCTATCATCCATATTATATTTTAAAATGCCAAATCTATTTCATGGATTATCCTAGCCAAGTTTTTGCTAAATTAAAATGCAATGATAAATTTTCTCTAACTCTTAGAGTGGTCAATCCCATCTTGATCACTCACTGACATCATAAGTACTTGACTGTGTCCAAAAAACTTTCATCATTGAATTAGAAATTCAAGTAGTCTGACACCAAAGTATAGTGAGTTGCTCGCAAGCCATCGTGGTGATCTTAGTTCTAAGGGATGCTTATACCCATATCCCATTAGAGCAATTCTTGATAGTAAAATACTCTAGAATTGGTCACATTCAGTGATGATATATCCTTACATCTCATCTGTATGCCATACCAATATCTCCACACTACTTGGTTAAGAGGATAACCAACTTATATGGCATACAATGACCTATACCCTATAAATGTTATCATCCTAATTAACAAAGTATCATTTGATCGTAAACAGTTTAAGGACTAATCGATAATCTTCTCTTTATCAAAACTAAATAGTCCTAAGGACTTGATCACAATAAAAATGTTCATTAGAAGATGTAGACTTTATGATGAAAATATTAAAATATTTATTTTATTTAATAATAAATTATTTATAATTATAAAATAGCATAATCATCAACTGACTGATGATTGCTTTTGGGATCCAATTTCCAATAACTCTTACTTATCTTAAAGCCACTCGGTGCAGTATCTAATACTCATCTTCGACTTGTGGTTGTCAAACTTCTTTATCCTAGGGCTTTAGTGAAAGGGTCGGCTAGGTTCTTCTTTTCGTTGATCTTCTGAAGGTCGATGTCATCTCGATCCACGATCTTCTAGACCAGATGGTAGTGGTGTAGTATGTACTTTATTTCCTAGTGTGTCTTCAGTTCCTTCACTTAAGCAATGGCACCAGTATTGTCGCAGTAGAGCAGGATCGGACATTAAGAGAAAGTGCTACTTCAAGCTTGGTGATGAACTTTCTCAGCCATACAGCTTTCTTTACAGCATCTGATACTGCGATATTCTCTACCTCGCAAATAGAGTTTATCACAGTATGTTGCTTGGAACTCTTTCAGTAGTGGCTCCACCATTTAGGATAAAGATATAATCCGACAAACTTATACTATCATCAAGATCATATTGAAAGCTGGAGTTTATAAATCTCATAAGTTTCAGATCTGACTCACCATAAACCAGCCACTGGTCCTTAGTATTTCTTAAATACTTAAGGATGGTTTTCACCATCTTCTAATGGTTCCCTCCTGGATCATATTGGTATCTACTCACTACTCTTAGTAAGTATGCCACATCTGATCTCGTACATGTCATGGCATACATGATAGATCCCACTATCAAAGCATATGGAATTCTACTCATATGCTCTTTCTCTTTAGGAGTTGTCAGATAATTCCTCTTGAAAAGAGAAATTTCATGGCCTATTGAAAGATAGCCATTCTTAAAATTCTCCATGCTGAACCTCTTTAGCATAGCTTCTATATACGTGGACTGGGATAATCCAAGCATCCTTTTAGATCTATCCCTATAGATCTTCATTCCTAAAATGTAGGATGATTCACCCAAGTCCTCATGGAGAACTGAGATGATAGCCAAACTTTTATTCCTTATATTGCAAGGACATCATTCCTAATTAAGAGAATATCATCTATGTAAAAAATAAAAAATAACACTACCAGACTATGTGCCCACTTATAAATGTAGGGCTCTTCTCCATTTTTAACAAAGCCATACATTTTGATCACCTATCAAAATGCATGTTCCAACTCTGAGATGCCTACTTCAATCCATAAATGGATATCTAAAGCTAGCATACTTTGAACTCATCTATAGATGTGAACCCCTCAGGTTGTATTATATACATCTTTTTGGTCAGCTCTCTATTTAGAAAAGCTATCTTCACATCCATCTGCCAGATCTCATAGTGCAGCTGAGCAGCTATCATAAGCATTATCTGAATGGATTTAAGCATTGCCAATAGAGAGAACGTCTCATCATAGTTAATATCATAATATTGATGATATCCCTTGGCAATCAGATGGGGTTTATAGATCTCCACTTTTTCATCTGCACCCCTTTTTCTTTTGAAGACCTATTTATACCTAATGGGTTTAACCCCTTTAGGTGGGTCCACCAATCTCCACACATCATTGACCTTTATGAACTCCATTTCGAATTTCATGGCTTCAAGCCATTTTTTGAAATCAGATCTTTGCATAACCATCTTTGTAGGTAATCAGATCCTCATCATTTTTATCTAGTTCGATGGGATCACCATCTTGGACTAAGAAATCATAGTATCTATCTAGCTGATGCAGTACTCTATTAGATCACCTTAATGGTGTAGGTACACTGGGCTCAAGATTTGATCTAATCAAATCTGATTTTAGTTCAGCTATTGGTGTCAGTTTTCTACATGTTGAACTTCATTAAGTTCAACCTTAGAGGTAGCAGTTCTTTCACCTAGGAACTCTTTTTCAAAAAGTATGCCTTAAGACTGATGAACTTCTTTTGTTCATCAGCATGGTAGAAATAATATCCTTTGGTTTCTTTTGGATATCCTATGAATGTGCACTTGTCAGACCTAGATGCAAGTTTATCTATGATTAACCATTTCACATAAGCTGGGCACCCCTAGACTCTAAGATGTAAAAGTGCTTGCTTACGTCTTGTCCATATCTCATATGGAGTTTTAATTATAGACTTATTTCAAACCCTATTTAAAAGATAGCAAGTCAATTCAAGTGCATATCCCCAAAAGGATATCGGCAAGTTGACAAAATTCATCATGGATCGGACCATCTCTAACAGAGTTTAATTTCTTCTTTTAAACACACCATTATGTTGTGGTATATCTGGAGAAGTCTATTGAAAGAGAATCCCATTCTATCGTAGATATGTGAGAAACTCACCAGAAAGGTATTCACCTCCTTGGTCAGACCAAAGGATTTAATATTCTTTCTAATTTATTTTTCTACTTCATTTCATAATCGTTTAAAATCCGACTTGTATTTCATTAGATAGACATATCCATATCTAGGTAGATCATTTATGAAAGTGATGAAATATAGATATCCACCTCCAGCACTTGTGCTCATAGGCTTACATACATCAGTATATATAAGACCTAAGAGCTCAGTGGCTCTCTCACCTTTTCCAGTAAAAGATAACTTGGTTATTTTTTCAAGAAGACAAGACTCATAGGTTAGAAGTAATTCACAATCACTGACTTCAAAAATTTTCTATTGATTTAACTTATTTATCCAATTCTTATTAATGTGATCTAGCCTACAGTGCCTTAAGTAGATATCTAACACACTATCTAACCTAGACTGCTTGCTAGTGGAGTAGACTATATTAACAGATTGTAATATCATTTTTATCCCATTGTTCAAATATCTAGAAAATATAGTAATACCATTCAAAATAATATTATAAAATAAAATCTCATAATTACTTTTGACCAAAAAGCCTATAAAAATGATATTAAAAAAGAAACTAGAATAAAAGTGACAATCACTAAGAATAATAGCATGAGACTCAAATATAAGATTTAAGATTTCTAATACTAGAACTAGAACTAATCTTCCATCTCTAATGTTCAGAAACCTCTCACCTTGTTTGAATCTCCTACTGACCTACAACTCCTGCAATAAATTGCAAATATGCTAAGAGCTACCAGTATCCAATATCCAATCAGTAATATCATAAATAGAGAAATTGCAAGGAGCTATCATATAAATATCTTATCCAGTAATAGCTTGCTTCTTTCTTGGCCTGTTTGGATCCAGGGAGGCAATATATTGAGGATAATTTTTTTTTCAGTGCCCCCATTTCTTACAGAAGTAGCACTCCACTTGACTCTTATTGGGCTTTTGTTTCTTGGTCTAGTCTTGCATAGATGTTTCATCCTAAACTTGCACCTTTTTGGATTTTTTCTTCTTATTCTTCTTTCATTTCTTAAAGGATCGAAAATCAGAAGAAGACCATCCCACTAAGTTCACCAACTCTTTATAGAGCTGGTGATCCTTCTTAATGTTTTGAAGTAACCCCAGTAACCCATGGTAGTTAACTTTAAGCTTTGTCATTCAGTAATGAGTAAGGAATGGGAGATAAGACTTGGGCAACGAGTTCAGAATTGCATCCTTTTCTAACTGCTCATGCAAGAAAAAGCGCGAGCTTGCCCAAATGCTCCATCAACTCAATCATGTATAGTACATGATCAGTGACTGAAGCTCCATCCCTCATGTTGGTGTTAAAGATAGCATAACTAGTCTTGTGCCTCTCAACATCATTAGGTGTGCCAAAAGACTCGTTCAACACTTGAAGCATATCTTCTAGCTAAGTTGTCTTGAACATGCAACTGAACTTGTCGTTCATACCTGCCAGCATAATACAATATACCATAATTTGATTATTGAGCCACTTCTGATAAGTATCTTTGACTGACCCACATGCATTAGGAGCTAGCCCCTCAGGTACTGGATCTATCAAGATGTAGAAGATCCATTCATGCTCCAAGATAATCTTTAACTATGATACCAGTTACCGAAGTTGGATCTCACTAGCTTGTCATTATCCAACAATGATTGGAGCGAAAGAAAAGTGGCCATATCTGTACAAAGAAAAATTAAAATCTAATTAGTAAATAATTTATTAAATCTAAAGATTTAAATTTTAATCAAAAGATTCTCTTACTATTTTATTCGAATTGGTAGCCCTTACCACCAATTCGAGAAATTATCCTAATTCTTTAGAGGATACTAGAATCCACATAGACTGTACACAAGTCCAACTTTGGTGGTCAATCCATATACATCTAAGGGTAGGTTCATAACCAATTATTTTTCTAAACAACTTTTAATAATTTGATTTTGCCCCGGTCTCTAATCGGTAGACTTTGTCCTCCACTAAAAACATTCGGTTAGGTCCAACCATTAACATGACAATACTTGGTTCATCTAACCAATGAATCACTAAGCCCAACTTTGTGTTAGAAAATATATTCTAAAGCCAATCATCTAAGTTATAGATAAATAAAATCAGTATATGAATTATTAAATCATAATAGTTATTTAGATTATTCATCATAAAAGTGCTATCTTTCTTAAATGAACTCCTATCTTATGATGAAGTCCTTAGAACCATAATGAATTAATAAAGAAGGATTTATTAGATGATTTTTAAATTATTCACAATCAAATGATAAGTTATTAATAAGGATGATAACTTATCGATTGTAGATCATTGTGTGTTATATATGTTGGTTGTCCTCATAATCAAGTAGTGTGGAGACACCGGTACGGCATCTAGATGAGATGTAGGAGTACATCTTTACTAAACATGATCAATGTAGCACTCTACTATCAAGAGTAGCTAGCTAAGACCAATGGATATAAGTATCCCTTCATCCTAAGATCACCATGGTGACTTTCAAGCAACTCACTATACTTTGGTACCAGACTACCTATATTTCTAATATAGGTTCGAAAGGTTTTTGGATATAGTCATGTACTTGTAGAGTAGGTATGTGAGTCAAGATAGAATTAACCATTTCTAATAAATTTTAGAAAGTGAATGTCTCACTGTGTTTCAATTTAGCAAAACCTCTACCTGGATAATCTTCATGAGGAGTCACGAGATTTGCAAAATTTTGAAACATAATATGGATGATTGATATGAGTATTAATTGTTTACTCAAAGTCATCTTGAGCATTATTGATCAATGAGATAAATTATATAGTAACCATAGGCTAGGATTCTAAGAATATTGCTTTACATATATTCAACCTATCTGAACGTCGGGTACCATTGCTAGATGGTCATTTTGATTGGTACAGAAATTAATTTCTATGCTATCGACTTAGGTTCAAACCTATAGGGTTACACATATAAGATATTGTAACTTGATCGGATGGTGGATCGATGATTGAGAATCATTCTAAAGATAAATAATCAATATGATTGATGTTTGACCTAATGCAAGTATTGCGAAAGGATCAATTAGAAATTGAATTGCTAATTGGCTTAATTTGATTGAGCAATTGAGACGAGAACATGTCTAATTAAATTAGATTCAACTAAAATTACTTTGGATTTAATTTGATTAAGTCTAATTGATTTATTGGATAAGCCAATTATAAGAAAGAATAAGTTCTAGTTCAATTAAGACTTGAGTACACCTAATTTTTAATTTAATTAAAATTTAAATTAGATTTAAATTTAATTAAATTCTATTTAACTAGGCTCCTAATTAGATTAGAATTTTTTATTAATTAGATTGACTCAAAATTATTTTGATTTAGATTCAAAAGATCTTGACCTACTCAAAATAGGAGAGTCCTAGTTAGACTATGACTCTTCCTTTCCTTGGACCACTAAGAAGAAAATGCCCATGCCCTTTATTTTTAGAATTCATGTGAAATATTCCTCACCTAAGAAAGATTTTGCATGCTCCATATTTGGCATTTTTAGAATAGAGTTTGACTTGGTCAAATATTGGAGTTGGTTTGAATTTGAACTCTATTTGATGGAGTCCCAAATTCTCAAAACTCTCTCCCTCCATTATGGCATTTTTTCTCCATGCCACCTAATTTTTTTGCACTCATTTTTTCCTTCCTTTGGGTGTTAACTTCTGATTCTCCATGCACAAAATATTGGAGGAGGCATCCAAGAGTTGGACGTGAAGGAACTAGATCTAGGGTTTCACAAGTAGATCTTGAAATTTTTTCAAAATCTTGCAGTGAAAGACTTAAATAAATATAAAATTTATTTAAATAATCTTATAAATACCTAAATCTCAGATCTAATACATGATTAAGATATGATATTAAATTAGAAATTAAAATTAAATAAGAAAGAAAAAAAATGATCAAATCAACCTAGATCTATACTACATCAAATGCTGGTATGAAGTTTATAGATCAATTTTATTACCTAAGCAAGTTCAGATGTTCTTGAAGGAAAATCCTGATTTTCCGGACCAGGTTCGTTCAGATCTGATTGGATCAAGAGATATATTTTAAAAAAAATTTTCTTTAAGCCAAATCAGATCTGAGATGTTTCAGATCTAATCTTTATTATTCTAATAATAAAATTAAAATCTAGATAAAGTAAATCAAATTTAATTTACCTTGATGTAGGGTAATCCTATTATCCGTTGATGATCCTATAAGGAGCGGAAGGTTCTGGATCTAGCCACGCAAGTGCCTGGCCTCTACCAGTATCTACTTGGGTTGGATCTAGAGATCCTATTCTTCTCTATCACATCTCCAAAAATCAGATCTGGATCTGATCTGGAGGATCTTCAAAACACCTATCAAAGATTAGTAGTTATCCTTTGCAACAGCGCAGCTTTCTAGCTTTTTGTTGCCTTTCTCTCATCTAGATTGCACCAACTTGGATCCCAAACACCTTTGGGTGTGGAGAGGAGAGGGAGAAGATGGACTTGGCATGGAGGAGGAGGAGGGAGGTAGCCTTGGGGCATGGAATTTTTTAATACTTTTTGAGTTGGGCGCAGGGTCTTATTTATAGACTATACGTGATCCAACTCCTCTTCTTCCAATCAATCATAATCCTTTGTGAAATTAGATCTAAATCTGATTGGTAGGAATAGAGTCCCTTGGATTCCTCCTTAGATGGTGCCTAAGATCAGTCAAACTTGATTCTTAGGAGAAGTCTAATCGGAATCCAAAAAAGAGATGGAGTCTCTATCCAACAGGGACTCCTAGGTGCCTCAAACTTGGGCACATACTAAGGATGGCGTGTGCCCTCCTCCTTGCCAGGTTCTGGTGGGGGACAAGCCCCCACCAGCTCTCCAATAGCTGCATGACACATGGACAGAAGTCAAAGTGTCAATGGTCAACATTTAACCAGTCAAAGGTTAACTTTTAACCAAAGTCAAAGGACGAGAAATGGCACGTGACCAAAAATAGCAGGTATTGTCTTACAAAATAAAACAATCCTTTTCTAACCTAGACAAGCTCCAATCAGACCAAGTGAAGGCCTCTAAATAAGTACAAACTCTTTTAGCTTAGTCAGGATAACTATTTATGATAGTAAAAGAAGAACGTTAGGTTCAATTGAGTGCTAGCACTATTTCCTTGAACCTAATTGAATCTCATTCAGATCAATTGAACTAAATCAGTTCAATTAAGGATCCCTAGATTCAAACCCTTATTTGTGTGATCCAGTTAGGTTCAGTTCTGTATGGTAATCGGATACGTCATGATCTCCATCATCGACATCATCGAAACTCTTTTCGATGGACCAGAACTCTTCTGATTTGAATAGCTAGAATGATCGATCATCTAAATCATTCTAATTGCTCCCAAAATCCACCAATGACACCTAGCAGTATATGGATGGAAACCCCATCAGAGCTGAATGCGAACCTCTTGGTGCAGCTATCTGTGTGATTAAGTTCTTCTATCTTGAGCCCCGATCAGATTAGGGTTAAGGTGAACTCGTCAAACCCTAGTTTCTGTCATATGATGTAATCATTCGACTCAAGTCCGATGTGAAAACCTAAATAGAAACTCTTTCTATTATTTCACTCTGCCATGGCCATGGGCTTCTGGATTTGATTCTCATGATCATCATAGGGCTGCTCCTCTACCACCGAGGTAGATAGATTCCATCTTGATGCAATCCAGTTCCTACAATGAACATGCTATAGCCAACATACACCTTAGGGTTCCGTATGGTTAGGAGACCGAGTTATGGCGTAGTCAAACTATAACACCCTCAAGATAAACTATTGATGCATCTCAGGTCAAAGAACCAGACACACCACTACAGCATTGAGTCAGTCATTGACGAGAAGGTAGACTTCCTAATGACTATTCGAGGTGGTCACGCTCAGTGACCTCATTCTTTAACGAGTACCTATACTGTTACTCTGGTGTCTCCACACCGTAGACTCAAGACTCATCTACTAAATAGAAGTGATTGTACACCAACCTTCTGGATCAATCACCATCCTTGTGATGATCCTATGATTGGGAGCATTTTATGAGTTAATAATGATTATTCATGTCTTAAATTTTCAACTCTTGAAAATATGAATTATCATTGCCATTAACTCAAAGGATGTATCACAGACACTAAATACACATATGTGATAGAAAATAATCGATTTTATTGATTATAGTCAAAATTATAATTTTGCCCCTAGAAGTGTATTACAAGTGTCAGCCAAATCTGGCTTCTAGGGCACATATATCTAACAATCTCCTACTTGTCCTAAAGCCAATTGGCTACAAGTCTAAGTCCCATCTTCTCAAGGTGGGCTTCGAATTTTTGTCGTCCCAAGGGCTTTGTAAGTGGGTCTGCCACATTGTCTGTGGAGTTGACTCTTTTGACCTCGACGTAACCCTTCTCGATGTAATCACGGATGAGGTGGTATCGCCACTCAATGTGCTTGACTTCTGGTGAGACCTCGGCTCCTTAGCAAGGGCTATGGTGCCATTGTTGTCGCAGTACAGAGGAATGGCATCTGATGGCATTACTCTGATTTCTATAGCAAACTTCTTATACCAGAATGCTTCCTTCACAGCCTCTGATGCAGCGATATATTCTGCTTCCATGGTGGAATCTGCTATCATAGTTTGCTTGAAACTCTTCCAGCTGACAGCACCACCATTGCACAGAAATAGACTCCCAGATGTCGACTTTCGATCATCTATATCGGACATGAAATCCGAGTCTGTGTATCCCTAGACTTGGAGTTCTCCGTTACCAAAGACCAACATCATATCCTTAGTTCTTCTCAAGTACTTAAGGATATACATTTCATAGAAGTCCAGTGTTCTTCACCTGGATTTGACTGATATCTGCTTGTGACACTCACAGCATGGGCTATATCAGGTCGTGTACATAGCATGGCATACATGAAGCTCCCTATTGTAGAAGCATAAGGGATCTTGCTCATGCGTTCTATTTCCTCAGGTGTGCTAGGACACATCTTCTTGGAAAGATGAATACCATGTCTGAAGGGTATTAATCCCCTCTTAAAATTTTCCATACTAAACCTCTTTAGTACTTCCTCTATGTACATCTTCTGTGAAAGTCCTAGCATCCTATTCGGTCTATCCCTATAGACCTTAATTCCTAGAATAAAGGATGCTTCACCTAGGTCTTTCATGGAGAATTCCTTGGACAACCATATTTTGACTGTCGTCAACATGGGAATATCATTTCCAATAAGGAGGATGTCATTCACGTACAATACGAGGAAGACAACAGTGCTCCCACTGACCTTTTTGAAGACACACGAGTTCCTCTTCATTTTTGATGAAACCAAATATTTTGATCACATCATTGAAACGAGTGTTCCAGCTCTGAGATGCTTGCTTAAGTCCATATATGGACCTTTGCAGCTTGCAAACCTTATGATCAGTATCACTGGATGTGAAACCTAGCGGCTGTTCCATATAGATATCTTTCTCAAGATATCCATTTAAGAATGCCATTTTCACGTTCATTTGCCATATTTCATAATCGAAATAGGCTGCAACGGCAAGCAATATGCGGATGGATTTTAGCATAGCCACTAGAGAAAAGGTATCCTAATAGTCAATGCCTTCATGTTGACTATAACCTTTTGCCACTAGTCTAGCCTTGAATGTCTCCACATTCCCATCTACACCAATCTTTCTCTTGAAGATCCATTTACATCCAATAGGTACTATACCTTTTGGTGGATCTACCAAGGTCCAGACTTGGTTTGAATGCATCGAGTCAATTTCTGACTACATTGCCTCTAGCCATTTCTCGGAGTCGATATCTGATATCGCCTCATTGTAGGTTTTGGGATCATCACCATGAGCACCATTACCTACGAGGAACATTTCCTTCTACTTCCTCTGAAATAATACCTAAGTATCTTTCAGGGAGATGGAAAACTCTTTCTGATCTATGAGGTGGAGGAGGTAGTGTTCTTATTGGCTCAACCTAATTTGGTTCCAGTTGGTCCTTAGCTCGTTGTGCTTATGAGACTTTCTCATCAAGCTTAATCTGCTTTTCAATGCCGCTATCTTGAATAAACTATTTTTCAAGAAAGATGGTATGTCGACTCACAATCACATTGTGGTCTTCTGGAATGTAGAAATAGTATCCTAATGACTCTTTAGGATATCCTATGAATCAAGCTCTGAAGGACCTAAAATCTAACTTGTCCGCTTATTGTCTTTTGACATGAGCCAGACAACCCCAAATTCTGAGATGACTCAGACTTGGTTTCTTACCATGCCATATCTCATACGGTGTGGTAGGAATGGTCTTAGAGGAAACCCTATTCAGTAGATAAATTGAAGTTAACAATGAATGTCCCCAAAGAAAATCAGGAAGGTTTGTGAAGCTCATCATAGATCGGACCATATCCAATAGAGTCCGATTTCTCCATTCTGAAACTCCCGTTAAGTTGAGGTGTTCCTGGTGGAGTCCATTGAGAGACTATGCCATTTTTCTTGAGATAGTCTAGGAATTCCCAGCTAAGGTATTCACCTCCTCGATCTGATCGAAGAACCTTAATGGATTTTTCAATTTATTTTTCTACTTCATGTCTGAATTCTTTGAACTTTTCAAAAGCTTTAGACTTGTGTCTCATAAGATACACATACCCATACCTAGACAAATCATCGGTAAAGGTAATGAAGTAGACAAAATTGCCTCTAGCTGGCATATCAAATGGGCCACACACATTAGTATGTACTAGGCCAAGGGGATCTGTGGCCCTTTTCCCATGTCCTACAAAAGGAAGTTTGGTCATTTTTCCTTGGAGATAAGATTCACAAGTTGGATATGATTCCAAAGTCAATGGACTCAATAGCCCACTTTTCTCCAATTTATTGGTTCTATCTTCTACTATATGACCTAATCTCAGGTGCCATAGATATCCATCATTTGGACTATCCCTAGGTCATTTGGCATTCACATTTTGCTCGATAGTTAGAATAGGTACATCAATATGTAGCTGATAAAGACTGTTAATAAGGAAACCATTTGTAATTTTATTTCTTTCATAAAGAATGTTACAATGGTCCTTAAAGAAGGTAATCACATAGCCTTCTAGTGCTAAGCATGAAACAGAAATCAAATTCCTACTAGCTGTAGGCATATAATAATAGTCTTTCAAAACTAAGTCTAAACCAGATGGTAATCGAAGAGGATATGTTTCCACCACCACTGCAGCAACTCTTGCTTCATTATCTATGCATAGGATCATGTCTCCATCCCTCAGCCTCCTGCTATCCTCAAGATCCTGCATGAAAGTGCATAGATGAGCACTAGAACCAGAGTCAAGCATCCAATTGGATGCAGAAGAAACCGTAAGGTTAGACTCAATAACGAGCATACCTCAGAAGGACCTTCCTTCTTGTTCTTCAGGGTGGCCAGGTAAGTAGGGCAGTTCGCTTCCAGTGGCCATCGCTGTTGCAATGGAAATACTTTTCTTTGACA